>OMLP01016329.1:111547-130698 GCA_900302685.1 Spondyliosoma cantharus
CCTCCATTCCAGTCGGTCCGCCCCGGTCGCTCGGCCGACAGCGACACTGAAATGCCTCTGACAGAATGATTCTCCAGACCCCACGCTCCTGCTGACAAACTTGTTATTGTCGCTACAGTAATGTGGTTTCAACAGCTCCTTTCACCGGCGCCTTTTCCATCACGTCCCTCAAAAGATGTCCTTCGTGAGGATGTGGAGAGTGAGAGAGAGAGAGAAAAAAAAAAAAAGCAGCTATTTACCCAGAGTGATTTGTGTGAGGCAGGTGAAAGGGAAAAGGGCATTTTGGTGTAATTAGTCTACGCCTGCAGGCTTCATTCGGGAGACGTGGCGGGCCCGGCTGGCGTGCTCCTCTGAAGCAGGTCAGCCTTGACTTTGAGGACTTGACTGGCGACGGGAGGGGGGACGGGAGGCTGCCCTCTGTGAAATGGGGTTCACTCCGCTCTGAAACAGTGCTGTCACAGTGGTAGATAAATGCTCGGAACAACAAATCCCCCTCAGAGTAAACGGCTCCACACCAACAGTGATCACTGTAACCATAACTATAAACATGTATGTTTTTAAAAAAATCCTTCTAACTCGAACAGTAATCGCTTTTGGACAATTTGATGAACTGAAACTGCGACATCTGAAAACACGAGGCCACCAATCGGTGGTCTTGAACACCACTCATCAGCCACTCACAACGCAGACAGCCCACTCACACTTGGACTCTTGTGACCTCGACGACTCGGGAGGGTCGACCACACGCATGTGACCCTGCGGCTCGCGAAGGGTTAAAAGCTTGTGACTCCCCACCAGTCAGTCGCGACTAAAGGAGCCTGTGAGAGGAGAGGTGAAACGTCCCTCGAGGCGCTCATGCAAATCCATTTGCATTGGTACTGCACAGATACGCCATGACCAGGATGACTGAGAATCTTCACAAACATGTAGCATATATATCTTTTATGTAAGCTAATGCGATGGGATGTAGAGAACACAGTCGTTGTTATTTATACGACTTAAAACCCCAATAAATGCCATCGTTCTTTGGCGCCGATGGGCCTCACATCATCCTCGAAAGACAACGACGCTCGCAGCAGAGTTGTCTTCTCCTATCTCCTCTCAACTTAGAGCGTTTTCATGCCCTCCTGGGATTTTTTTTTCCAGTTGTTTGTTTCTTCTGCACACTGTACAATAAGCAAGAGGTCATCAGAATCCATTTCCATAAGATGCCAACAGGCGCGTGCTAAGGCTCACTGTTTACAGAACATTATTGTTCATCCGGGTCACAGTTATTATTCTTGGTGCGGACTGTTAAAAAAAACAAGAAGTTTGTATCAAGACACAAGTAGTCTGGTTTAAAATGATCATTATGCCAAGATGAGAGAGGAGGGTGCCCCCTAGGGGAGGCCGAGAGTTAAATCGGGTGGGGACGAGGCAAAATGTATGAGGTATCGTACTTAGACAATTTTTACAATAGATTATAGTTCGACACATCCAACCTATGAAAAGTCTGTCTGCAGTTGCAATCAATCAAGACAAACTACTTCATTCATTCATTCATTCATTCATTGTCTATTTTGCTTGTTTCATTTAAAAAATAGCAGTAGAAAGAAGAAGAAAAACTTTTTGTCACCTGGCGCTTTCTAAATAATGACATAAGATTGCAGTCGCAGCCCTGATTTGAGAAGATCTGCAGCACAAAGCAAAGCCTCAAACAAGCTACTTTAGCGGATGGACTGGATTAGAGGTGTATTTTTTTCACGGAGAAGATGATCCAGTGTTTGCTTGTTCCTGGGGAGTTGTCGTTTTTCCTGCATGGAGGCAATTTTAAGTAAATCCCAAGCAATGGACGCGTGCTGCATTTTTAATGCTTCCACTCTCAAGGTGACTTGCTCTTCGTTCTAGTTTTTCAGCAGGAGGTCGCACTGAAGTTGCAGCTCTTCATTGATTACACACAATTCTACAGAAGGTTGGCGACAAACGACGTGTGTTGGTGCGGGAGCTTGAAAATCTGAAAAAGATTGTGAACCACTGGCATGAACAGATTTGTTAAAAAACAAAAAAAAAAAAAATTTTTACACTCAACAGGAAGGAACTTAATTAGTGACATAATGGGTTGAAGAAAATCGGCATTGATTTTTTTCCCTACGATAGTTTGTATTCGACGATGCAAACGCAGGAAGCTCATCGAAGTCGTCTGCACTTACAGGTTTCTGCTCTGCTTCACTGCCTGAAAAGGCCTCACAGCACCTGAACAGACACCTTCTTCTTCTATACAGCCGGCCGTCCTCCCATCCACACCCGCTGAGGCTGCCAACACTCAGCAGACCTACACGTGCAGCAACAGCCCTCCTTGAGTTTGTCTTCGGGGCTAATGAGCTATTACACAGTTACAGTACAGTCCCTTCCCTGTGGGGACAGCAGAGCGGGACGCGGACGCATTAAATATTCACCAGTTGTCTGCACAACTACACCCCTGACAAGATCGCAAGGACAACAGGCTCTGCCTCACTGGCCTGAAATGCCCACAACCATACTCTCGTGTCCTTTTTGTCGAAACCTTCTGCGGCACAAAATGCACTTTTGCTGTGCCTCTTTTAAAAAAGTGAGATTTCTCCGTGGCGCTGACGTACTGACGGCTCGCAAAATCATCTGCAAGGAAGTTAAATTTACTCACGTAATGACTCATTGATTAGCTGTTAAAGAGCACTCAATGCAGAAAGATGTGCACCGCTTCCTCCGCCTCACTTATTCTGGGATTTATGTAAGAATGGAGATAGAGAGGCAAAAGAGGAAGAGGAATAATGAAGTTGTCTTGGAGCAACAGTACCCCTCGCTGTTAGCCGGAGGAACTACTTTTCATCCTCCCGAAGCTGTTTGAGAGCCCTGTTTGACACAGACAACTTTGAATTTCAAGCAGATAGACTTTCGCTGCAACGGAGCGTACTGCCTATGATGACTTTCACAGCAGTGGGAAGAAGAGAGCAGACATGGGGCGGGGGGGGAACACACACAATAAGCCATGAACAGACGCATTAAGATCTTATCTCGCCTTATCTTCATCACACTGCGTCCATTATTCCGTCTCAGGTTGGGCGCACGTTACTGGGCACCGCATTTATAAGGTTATGGAGCAGAAACAGACTCTGCAGAGGCAGCCACTGTTCCGTAACCAAATGCAACAAATGAGATTCTCCCTCTCTCTCTCTCTCTCTCTCTCCACCACAAATTGCGGGAGCGAGATTATCGGGGTTGCTGACATTGTATAACTCGCTCATCAAAAGACAAGACTGATTCCAGCAGGAACTCGGGAGACTATTCTTGTCCTCCATCACCCAGCCCCTCTAGATCTGAATGTCATGAATTTCACAACTCTTCTCCGGGCCATGATAACAGAGGAGGAGGAGGAGGAGGAGGAGGAGGGGGGAGGTGGGGGTGACACAGGATAAAAAAAAAAAAAAAAAAGAGAGACAGAGGAGAAAAAAGGGTGTGTGTGTGAAATGGGCGACAGGGTGTGGATGTATATATAGGCTCATTAAGCAAAGACAGGACCCAGTCGCCTTTGTTTCCGTTTTATCTGTCTTTATACAGCCATTTAAAGGCGCGAGTAGCGTGCTGGAGAGGAGACGGAGGAGAGGGAATATGAAGACACAAATCACACCAAACAGAGTGGGAGAAGCTGTGAACGAGCCCCTCGAGTCACGTAGAGCGAGGGGCACAGCGCGGCGATTTACAGCACCGCAACAAGCGCACGATCCCCCCCCCCCGAAAAAAGCCCCAGCAGGACGCGTAGACTCGCTCTCTGGGGTGAGAACCAGGAGCAGAGGCCTATTAGAACAAATAAAAAGAGCGACGTGGAGAGGCGAGACGGGGGGGGGGTAACCAAAGCTTATTTTTCATGCAACAACTACTGAGAGGAGAGAAAACCCCGTGGACCACATCCTTGGGATAATGACTCTGCAGATAGAGGAGCAGGCAGAGGCCCAGTTAGGGGCTGACTTCGATTCATCCACATGAGAGGGCGAGATAGGGACCGAGAGGAGGCGGGGAGGGATTTCTAATCACGCCGCCTCATCAAAATAATCATTCATTCAGACCTCAGGGCCCATCCACTGTCAGCAACCTCATCCTGACCTGCGCTGGCCTCCTCCTCGGCATGTCACCAGATTAAAAAAGTTCTTCAGCACTTCAACAAGCTCGTGTTTACAGCCGAGATGCGGCAGCAATCGTGAAAAAGGGAGGCAGTCGATGCAGAGAAGAGGTTTTTTCCGCCCCGTTTCCTTTTCTTCTTGGCATCTGTGGCTGTAACTCTTAACTGGGTACATGCACTATGCAAATTACCTGTCACTTTGCAATATAATGACATTTTAAAAAGAGTAACAGAGAATGTCAGGTTATGCATTCATATCATGGTCGAGTTTCCTAAATATAGAAGCAGGAAAAGCATCTTTACGCCTTTAATATAGTGGAACTAGCATGTAAATACTGTGTGCTGATTCAGATATTTATCAATAATATGATAAAGGATAAATTCACTCATTATCTGAGTTACTCGTCCCCATGCTGATGGAAACTCCGGTGAAGCTTCGTAGTCCACAGCATGTTTGTGAAGCTTCACAGCAAAACAGTGTTGCTGAAGATATAGAACCAAGATCCCAAATAGAGTTGAAAAGGCGTCATTTACCCTTGTTTTTTTTAAGTTGAAATCTTCTCTGTAATTGCTGAAAAGGTTAGCTTGCACCCCGTCTGAAGTGAGTGCATGAGCTCAAACGCACGTCCAAAGTGAGATTTCTCTGAGGAGCTGCGCTTAACGGCTGCAAAATCATTAGCAGGAAGTTAAATACTCAAGCAGTGACTCACTGATTGGCTGTTAAAGAGCACTCTCCGAATAAATCAATCAAATCAATTTGGGCTCTCGTGGCTTCTTGAGACTTGGATCACACCAGATGTTCATGTTGGGGTTGGTAGACAATGCCTGAATTTTTATATTTGGGTGAACTTATCCTTTAATGCTATTATTCGCATGCCTTGGGTTGGAACGATGAGTGGATTCATAGATGAGTCAACTTACATAAATTGAATGAAATAAAATAAATTGATACCAAATGAACTGAAGAAAAAAATGCAGAAGAATCTCAAGTTCTTCAGTGTGTTTTTCTTTCCTGGTTAAATTGGTCTGGTTAAACTTTTTTTTTCTATTTTCTGAGGTGTTTTCTTGCCCAGGTGATTATTTGATCAAAAGAGAAATTGTTCAAATTCTCTCTAAACCGGCACCAAAGTGATCCTTTGCTGGAGTGGGAGACATGGTACTAAAAAATACTCTAACTCTATGTTCACTTGATACCGCAAATCTCAGGCTGTTAGCTTTAGATTGCTTTTTTTGCACACAATGTGGACTGTTGAGTTTGCCCCTGCTCTCTTCTCCTGGAGTCACTTGGAAAGTTAGAATCACCTCGGGGTCAGCGAGGAGAAGAGGAATGAAAACTGTAACAGCAACCATTACTCTTCCAACATGCTGCCGTTTGAGTCAGTTGACTTGAAAACATCCGAACCTATCCTCGCTTTCTGGTAGTTACTTTTGTATATATCAGAAGAGTTTCTTTTTTCTTTGTTTTGTTGTTTTTATCCTCATGGAAGGTAACAAGAACATAAAAGTGAAGTCTAGCATCCAGAGTCGTGATTTTATGCTTCTCTCTGCTTTGCTCAAGAGATATGAGATTGAATTCAAAGCGAGTCAGCTCAAACGAGTTACGAGCAATTTGAAAATCAACATATCCATCTGATAAAGATGTTGAGAGTGTGAACCGCGCTGACTCCCTGCAGCACAGGACCCACTGGACGGTGAACTGCATTATGCATATGAAGCCTGGAGGGCTGGAAGCTGCAAACTTTCAGCACCACGGACAGCACCAGTAGAAAGTTCTGATAACAGATCCACTTAATCCTGCTGACATTCGGTGAATCTATCGTTGCTAACATTTATTGCACTGAGCAGCTTTATTTAAATCCACTGACCTTTACTGTAAAAGTTTGTCAAGACTCACAGTTTCCTCAATGCTCTCTGGTGTATCTATACAACCTATTTGCTGCTATCTGCCCATTGGCACTCTTGTATGTTGTATATTTGTATGCTTTAATGGTGCGCAGTGCAGGAAGAGGCTGAAAAAATGTCCAACGAGATGGACGATAATGTTAATCTACTCAAATTTATAAATGTATCACAAGAAATTACAAGAAATTAGCGATAAATGCACAAAAGTTATTTTCATGTGATGTAATGCCAAAGCTACAACAAATGATAATCATTTTAATCCAGATTATTTAGCATTTTTGATTCATAAATACTCAAAATAATCAAAATATTTTGTAAAGCAAATGATGGAAATTTACTTATTTTTATCGTGAACTGTGAACTTCCTCGCGACCATGGCAGTATCCCCTCATTAAAATCAGATCGAATACACTGGATTCTTTCCAGATACAGTTGTTTCCAGTGATGTGACCTTGAGTCAGTCACTTTCAGATTCAAAGGAGGTACCACGAGTACTACCTCTTTCTATCAAACAAAAGATACATGGATGGATTTCAACAATAAGTTTACTGTTTTCCCCACACTCTGAACAGCTTTTCACCTTTTCTGTAATCATGGCAACCTTGTTAGAAAGTGTAGTAAGAAATACCTGGCTCTTCAGCTGGTAGATGCTCAATTTTGTTCACCAGCTAGTTGCTAACTTTGCCTGCTGTTTGATTCTGGGCAGGTAGCAACCATTGATGTATCCTCCACAACCCAAACAAAGTGTTTGTATTTGACCACCTGAGAAAGACACTTTTTGTCTATTTTTCTGAATCACACACAAAAAGTTTGGAAATATACTTCATATGTCTACCTTAACTTTCTTCTAACCCAAATGTACTCGGGCAGCCCTTTATAGCCCATGTAAAATCTATGTGTGGGAAACACTGATAAAGAGTGAGTGTTTTTACTTTTGTCCACACCACAGTATTTCCAAAAATTCTGGTCATGAGACACACTGGAGTGAAACGGCTTCTCAAGGTGAGGCAAGGTGATTTCTAGCACAAAGTCCCAGTGTGATCTCCGAGTTCACACCGCTCCACAGCTCTTGGCAATAGCCCTCGACTTTCGTTGCGGCATCAAAGGGCAGAAAAGCTCTTTCATTTGCCTTTGTTCCCACTGTGGCATTTCACCAGATCTGACAGCGCTGGCACTGTCCAATCCCTGCTGTGGCTCCGACCCTTTGAGAGCCCCCAGACTCCAGCTGGGGAACTGCTAAGCTCGCTCCTGTGAGGGGACGACTCGGTGTGACGAGCTCTCTGGAACGACGTTTCATCAGCTAGAGGTTTGTAAACCCAAACAAGCATCACAAGACTGCTCTGGGAGGATCATAAAAATATCACTAAATTCATTTCTACAGAACAACAACAGCACCGAAAAAGGATGATGGAAAACATTTATGGATCAATAAAACAAAAAGCTTCAAAATGTCAGAGCTACTTTATATTTGATGTGGAAAAACAGCGGACCATGATGGGAATCTATTTGTTCCAGCGAGGTACACATTTTGCACATGAAATCTATTGCACAAGGAAATTTGATTTAACTCGATAAATAAGGGGGGAAATATCGTCCTTATCAGACTGCAGCACTCACAACAGGTTCCATTGCTCAGAAACGTCTAACAACAGGCAGCCTAGGGCGAGATGTTACAAATAACATCCATCTGGACCCTGTATGATAAAGCAATACACAATATTTTAGCCCTTAACATCACTCAAGTCCAATCCTCCCCTTGAGGCTGCTTTATCAGTTTATGTTCGGAAAAACTCTGCAGCACTGATTCTAGCAATCCTTTCAATGCATAAATGCTTGGAGTGTATGGAGAGAGAGGAAGAGGAAGAGGAGTGGCAGTGGTCTGGGTCATTCTCAATTCCTTATAAGCAGTATTCAAGTCAGGAATGAAGCCCCCACCCCCCCCTTTCCCCTCTATCCCACCTTTCAGACTGGAACCAAAGCCTAATCAGGACGTCTGTGTTTTGGAATGATGTATGACTCACGACACAAGGTCACATCAAAGACGAGCGGAGGGAGAAATTCATTGTATCCTCAGTGAATGGAGTCCCTGAATAAAAAGAGAAGCATTTAAGGTAGCAATTTACCAGTTTGATCAGAGGAGCTCCATGAGTGGAAGTGGTCCGAGTTTGGCTTAAGTGCGTCCTTCAGAGAATCAATATACAAGTGAGCTTATTTAAAGGAGCAATATGCAAGAATTGGACATCTCAATCAATCAATCAACCAATCTGCCTTGACCGGTTGGGTTAAGAGAGACAGAGAGACAGCGAGAGATAAATTAATACTCTATACAAATAGAGGGCAACATGACATCAGAATAATCCCTAACTGCTAGTAACCGTAGCTGCCTTTAGCTAGCACGCTCAGTTAACCATGTTGCTAGTGGTCGTACTTGCTAACTCTGTGTTGTTTACTATTGAACATCTTAATGTACAATGTGGCTAGGCAGTAGCTGGTTAGCATGCTGTATTATTTTCACACTTTGTTGCAAATTCTAGTTAATTTTTGAATGTTTTAATAACAAAAATCTTACATAATGCTCCTTTAAGCACTTCAGTTTGTAAATTATGCTCATAAGGTTTCATCCATACTTGCTTGGTAGGACATGTACTGCTGTCAGCTTTCTACCTCTTATAGTCATTTCCTTTCCTGTGGGGTACCACAAGGCTCAATCTTAGGACCACTGCTTTTTTTACTGTACATGCTCCTATTTCAGACATTCCAGACGTGTATACATTCATCTCATCTAGAATTTAGTATTTTAACCTTCTCATGTCTTCCACTATTAAGTCGCTTCAATTCTTCTCCTTAAGCCAAAACATTTGACACATAATACTGATTATTTCCTCACTTCACTGGCTCCCTATTTCAGCTACATCGGACAACATGAATCAGCACTTCTTTACCCAGCAAAACCTTACATTTCCCCATGAACATTCAGATCACAAGATGCAGTCTGACTCTTCAATCTATTATCTATCTTTTATTAAGAGGATAAATAAGAAATCAAACTGTTGGCAGGCCCACACAGAGCTTTTTCCTGCTGCTCTCCACTGCTGTGGAATATCTTTTTTTTTCCAGTGAGAGGCTATAACAAAAATCAAGTGGACGTGTACTAGGGTACCATACAAGTGTGTTTAGATAGATGACAGAGCCTTTATTTGTATTTACTGTGCTCAATCAACATTTATTATAGGTACTGTATGTTAATGTACTTAAATCAGTGCAAATTTTTTATAATAATATCTTTTATAGTACAGTTTGGTGAGAGACTAAAGTGAGCAAAACGTGCCTCAATGAGTGTGATCGATAAATAAATCTACCTGAAGTATTTAAGTTAAGATTAAAAAATATCAGTGATTACAATATAACATATAAGTGTCTTATGTCCTTTAAATCTATTCAGTCTGCAGAATAACTGTTGGAAATGTAAGTTTCTGCAAACCACAGACATGATAAAACTCTTTCTCTATATTGCAACTTCATGTTTTTGAGGTTTAATTTGTAATTTTATAAAAGTTAAGACTTTCTGATATGATAGCCAGGTGATAAACATATAATCTGAACATGATAAGACACGTTTTGTAGAAATTCAATATGGTGTGTAGCATTTGACACGTAGAAATGTGAACAAAACAATGGTTTGCATAAAACCTTAGCTGCTGACATTTTATCCTGGGCTGAGATCTGGGATTCAGCAAAAACATACTTACTTACATTACATGTAGCAAAACCTGAACTATAATACTGACATGGTGCTTCACACAGAGAACTTGTCTTTCTGTTTGCCCTCCCTAGAGAGGCCCGCATTCCGATTTAGAAACCTTTTTTTTTTGTTTGTAAAACTGATTATTTGTTGTAACTTGCATTCATCAACTTCACCTTGGCACAAATCCTCCAGGGCAATCCTCAGTGTGATTTAAATTCTAATACATTATTCTGGAAAATGCAAGTAAATACAGATAAAGGCTCCTCGAGTGGGAGGGAGCAGGTCAAGAATCTGTAGACACCTATTTTTGCCCGGAATACATTATTGTTATTAATCGAGTTTTCTCACAGTGGAAGAAACTGTAATATACAAATGTAAATTGGGAAGATTTACTGTATGTTATTTGCTTGCTTAAAGGCTGAATGTTGGATATCCAAGGCTCCAGTCTCTATTTTGACCAAAGCCTTGCCATGTAATTGGCCACTTGAGTAGTGATGCTACATATCACGGTGGAAAGTCAAGCAGCGAGTCTGTAGGTGACTCATTAAACAGAACCAGCATCTTGTTCAAGGACACATCAGCAGGAGGGATAACGTCTAGTGGAGGGACTCATCCCCGCTCCCAGCGACCTTCCAAGGTAATATTAAATCTTCTCATTCCGATCCTTCTAGGAAGCGGGAGGATTGCTTTCTCCAAATGAAGACTATTACTTTCCTCCTCCACATCTGTTTTTCCTTTTATTTTTCATTTCTTTGTATTTGCTATTTGTGCGGCTCATGGTGACGCAAGGTTCTTCAACCTGAAGCACAGAAAGTTAATCCGTGAAACAAAAAAATAAGCGGGTAATTTTGGAGCAGGCAATTTTCCTCAAAGAAGCCATAACACTGCATAGTGGAGCCTGTAATGAGTTTAACTGGGAGCCATGGAGGGGCCCCGTGGGCTGCCAGGCAATACTCCGATTGATCCCATCCGCCACTACAAGGCCTTATTGAACATCTGGGATAAGTGGAGTTTTATTGTTACGGGCACAATGAACAAATTCCAGTTAAAAAAAGATTACTTACTGATGAATAAAGAAATTCTGTGAGGGATTTTCCATAACAACCTTTGCGGTGAAAGACTGAAAAGTCTTATCTGTGTTTGGTTGATACATTTCATGGCTGACGGGGTGTAATTATCAAAAACACAAGCATTTAGTTATCAGGCGACACTGAAGGTAAACAGGGTACAAATATTATAATAGATATCATTGTGAAACTTTCCTAGTTGATCATTAAATCAAAACAATTATTTTTTTTGTGTTTAAATGTTCTAGAGTTGTATGTTTATAAATACGCAAATATATTACCTAATCAAATATATAATGATTAGCATGCTAACTTCAGCAGATATCTCCACAGCACAGCACAGAGATTATCTCTGACATAATGTCAACACTTTTGCTTCTTCAACGTTAGAACAAAAGATTCTGGCCATATCTTACAAACGGCTCCTTTAGGACAATCAATTTTGTATATCGTATTCTGCTCGTCCCCTCGCTCTCAACATCAACCAGCGTCTGAAAAAACAACGTTCTCACCTGTAATGTTTCACCTTAAGGGTTTGTGGAGACTATTGCCTAGCCTTGTGAAGAAAACCTGAACATTAATGTTTAATTTCGAGCAAGCAGGTGCGTTCGTGTGCGTAGATCAGAAGGTCTGTGAGGAGACGATGCCTGTGTGAATTATGAGATAAAATCAATATTAACGACAAGATAAAAAAGAAACGCAGACATTTCATCTGGTTTGAACATTTCTAATCATCCTCTGATGAGTCACAGCACAAACCAACGTTTGTAACCACCAGACTGCACTTCACACAAAACACATCCTGCAGCTATTTCCGTGCTTGCTGCAGAGAAGTTAAATAAACAGCCACATTAGTTATAATACAGGGAGCACTGCAGCCCGGATGGAAATATAATGACTGGTTCATTGTATTCGCATCCAACAAGCTATTTGGGAGAAAAATGATTCCGATCCATCAGTCTGAAAGCTTTGTCTCGCTTTGTTTTGCAGAGTTTTACGTCTTTGCATTTGTTCAGGACATTTCTTTTCATTCAGACAGACAGCGGGGCCACATTTAGCTTTGTGTCGCCTGTCGCGGCTGGATTTCCAGAGAATCTGAAAAGCACAGGCAACAGAGGTGACCCTGCACTGAGACGTGTAGCCCAGATCAGGCAACGCGGCCCGTCTTGACAGCCTCATCTGTTATTTCGGGCTATGAGCTGCTGAACACTCTGCTACCAGTGACTACGGCATCATTCCTTGACCCAAAGTTCAGAAAACTTTATGCCTCACAGCTGTGGTCCAAGGCAACCGATCACTGACAAAAACGGACACCGAGGAGGAGGGAGGAGGAGGAGGACCACAGGGAATAGAGAGCAAACAGAACATGAAAAACAATGGATCCAGCCTGTTATTAGAGTCATAACCCGGCAAACAGGAGCTCTGAAGAGGACAATACTGACAAGAGATGTCGAACAGTAACAGATACATTAGTCAATAGTCAACTCAGTGAGGAAAATGTGTCAATAAAACCCATCTGTCATAAATGTTTTAGTGTTCTGGCCACATCTGTTCATTCTTTTCCCCAGAAAAAGCAGATATTGATTTTGTTTCTGTTGTCTCTGATTCTTTGTATCATTTTTTTTCTGCCTGTTCCTCAAACATCACCTCGACCTTAAGCTCTCCCGTTTGTTTATATGCTCAGCATTTTAAATAGTTATTACTCTCTTATTACACGTCTTGTATTTTAATGTTCAGGAACCCAGGAAGAATCTGATGGGGACACACATCGACGGAGACAGTTCTGTCATGTCTGCTAAACATGGCTGATAAAATTGCATCATTTTGTTCAAAACACACACAATAGATCTTGTTTGCGAGGCATATATGTCGACAAACTGCTGCATTGGTTTTGACGTGCGCTGTGTTTACATGGACCATAATATTCCACTGGTAATCAGTAAATTAGCCCTCATGAAGCAACTTCAATGAGAGGAGACTGATCCATTCTGGACCAATCTAAATACATTTTCAATCAGATCGAGAGGACCGGTGTTAATCTGTTCAACGGGAAAATATTTGCGGCTAATAACCATGCAAAACGCTTAATCCGATTGTTTCTCTCTGGTTGCGATAAAAAAAGAAAAAAGTTCTTTCTGCCTCGCGTTCGCCTCGCGCGTGGGTCAGAAACATGGCGGCAGTGAAACACGACTGGTTCTGTGACGGATACGACCGCTTTGCTGGAGAATTTAAAAGATTGCGGCTAGAATAGATCAACAGAAACACAACTCTATGATGAAAAATGATATACTGTATGTGTGTTAGATGTAAATCATACGTTGGGATCTTTTTTTTTTTTGTCATTGATGAGAGTCACTGGTTAAAGATATCACTTTGACTCAAAGGTTAGAAGTCACTGATCCAGTGAAGTTTATCTGTAATCTCTAATTCTTTAAGGTGTAATTCAAATTCTAAGCTATTGATCTGATCAGCGTGCTTTGATTTTCTGAGGTGCTGATGGAAACATTTTTAAGGGCAGATCCTTCATCCTCCACCTCGTTAAGCATGACAGGTCTGCGAAACAGACCAAAGCATTCTGGGGATGAGCCACAGCCTTGGTCTTCTTCACACTGTACAGTTTCTGCACTCTGCAGAGCCGAGCTGACAGTAGGCCAACTCATGAATTATTCACCCGGAAGTACACAGGCAAGCAATGCAGATTGCCTTCTTGCCTACTGAAGTGTCTTGCACTGTCAACAACACAAAGATAGAGGCACTCAACTGTGAAAATTGGAAATAATGTGGAAAAGTTGTAGAAGCGCCGCACGAAGAAAACGGACGGAATAAGAAAGACAGAGCGGAAGACAAGAGCCTGACTGTTGGGTTTATATGACAGTGATTACTATCTTATGTGTCATAGAGGTACAAAACGTCCTCCCCCCTCCTCGCTTTCCACTTTGGTGTGACTGTTCTTTTCCAAACACAGCGTTAGCAACATGGCTACGGCTAACAGCCCGGCTACTGTGCAAAGCGAAGAACAACCGAAGGAATCCACATTTGACCCACAAATCCAGTAGCCAGGTTTAGTTACTCATTGATCCAGTGCAAGGAATTCCAGTTTTGAACCATCTCAGGTATCACTGGTAAGAGGAACAGATATCGTCTGGGGAATGGACTTTGACCCGACACCACTACTCTCCATCGAGTGAATGCCTGACGCTTCACTCTGGATTTTTACCTCCGTTTCTGTCATTTGCCCTCTTCGCCTTCTTCGCCTCCTCCACCAGCAGAGTTAGTCCTCTTGTTCATGCGTTACCTGGGGAAAGCAACCCGGGCAAAAAGATGCCTCTTGCTGTTTTAGTTTGCACGATGATGCTGACGCAGCAACATTTTTCTTTTTCCTTTTCCCCTAGACAATACTTCGTTCATGGACAAGATCCAAAGAAAGCTACAGGACCGCAAGAAAATCGATTCAATCTTCTGCTCAACTGAAAAACTGAACACAGCCAAACTGAGAGATGCAAAGAGAAGCCAGACATGAGATGCAGTCAGGCGAGTCGGGAGTTCAGCTGCATTATAAATGCAGAACTGCCACTGGATGAAGAAACACAAAGGAAGCTCGGCGCATTAAGTGCACCTTACTGACACCTTTATAAATATCTTTGTCGTTAAATGTGTTTAAACCCCTGGCTTAAACGCACAAGCCAACTCAGGAGGAAAACGAGACGGTGAATGCGATAAAAGAAAGAGGAAGCCCTCTGTCCCCAGACAAATGCGGCACATAATGGCTTTGACCGTGTTTCCTCCCTAATTAACCACCGAGCAGGTCCATAATTAAAGGCAGTGCACTAAAACCTCTGAAAGCCCGCACGTCCTCGTCAAGGTAGCGGAGAACAGAGTCTGTAGAAAGACAGCAGGGTTTGAAGGGCTGCACGCCGCCGGCTGTCTCTGCTGCCGACACCACGCAGAGGCAATAATCTCAGCAAACACCAGTCACAGCCATCGCAAAACACCACAGGAAGTGACCTGGAGCGCTCCCGCCGCATGGCAGCTCGCCATTCACAGAGCGGCAATAAAACACTGTGTGTTTTTTATTTCTATTTTCTCTTCACTTCTGTGGGGTTTTTTTTTCCTCCCCGCGGGGCAGGTGAAAAATATATGAGCTTGAATTCTGTTTTTCACTTCTGACCGTCAGCGAGGTGTTGTAATGTGATGATGCGCGTCTAAGTGATTGTTCTCCAACCTGTAAGCTGCCGAGCTTTATGGTCCTCTAGTCAGCTGATCCTGTGGGAAAACAGAGAAATCTAAATCAGTGATTAAAGATATTGGAAATTATGTTACAGATAGGAGAAAAACACCATCAAATCAACACATTCGGGTAGCTTCAGCCACATCTTAACGTACTCGTCCGTCAACGAGCAGATTGCTTGGTCATCTTATAACAACCAACACCGTAATCGTTTCCATTATGACATGCAGTGAATCACATCGTACGCGCTTGACTGAAAACACAGCTATACTTTCCAAGCGGCTTGCATTTGACTGATTTGTTGACTTAAATATGAAACACATCCGGGAGCAGATTAAACCACCCACCGGCCCCCCCGGAGTCTGTGTACACTGAATTTAACAGGCAGCTGCAGGAACGCACATCATGAATATCAATTATTACTAAAGTGGAGCTGTGAAAATTAGCAGGGCGGTTCCATTGTGTCGGGTTAATGGAAACTCAGACAGCCGTTTTAACTGTAGGGTTAATGCCTAGTGCTAAGCCACCATGACAATTCTGTCCCTGAGCCTGAATAATAAATTGAAAAATGTGTGTGGGCCCATGTGATTGGTGCACGAAACCCATTTATTCGAAGAAGAAGAAAAAAAAAAAAAAAAAAAAAAAGCAAGCAAATAAGGACAAAGCAGAACAAATTATTGTTTTTGCCCAAAACATTAGATTGATGCTTGGGGAGCTTTGCTTCTAAATTTGACATCAATCATTTGAAGAACGCACACTATGCAAGTTCTATCTGAAACGTCAGTAAGTAAAGAAGTATCTGTATTTTTGAAGCAGCAGGACTTTATGTTAATGTTAATATACTTGATGCATACAGTGGATCGAGGACTAATCTGTAGGACGTGCTGACTTTCATCAGCAGCTGTCGATGTTCTGTTTCTCTAATTGTCAGCAAATCCCGTGAAACCACCTTTTTGCAATTTAGGGGTCGAACTCCGATGGCCGACAGTAATCCGCAATGTAGCGCTCTACCGTCGTAACATCATCGCGAACGTATAATTATCATATTCTTGTTAAACCAGGTCAGACAAACCGCCGTCGGTGTGTTTCTTCCAATCGTGCTGTGGCTCTTTTGCATGGCCTCAGCTCAGCTTCCCAAAGTGTAACTCTCCAGCTAACGTTGTTTCAAGCTTCAGAGACTGAACCCGGCACGGAGCTGATCCGCCTGCTCCCCTTCGCCGTCGACTGGGGGCTACAGTTTTCTCTGCAGGGTGAGAAAGCTGGAGGTGGCCGTGAGGACGACGTGACGAGGCCCTGGCGTCTACAGAAGGCGGCGACTCCCACTCTCTCTCCAAATCTCCTACGACCTCGTATACAGAAACACACAGTAAACCTACACCCTACCCCAAAAACACGATATCGTCGTCCATCGCAATGTTTTTATCTGCGTTCCTCTTCATTTGACTCCGTCCCGCTCTCCTCACTCACCCTCCTGATGTAAGCTAGCGCGCCGAATGCATAATACTCTGCAGCTGAAAATAGTCCCCTACAAGAGCTACTCCTGTTGGAGTAACGTTTGCTAAAAAAAACACACCACTCGGCTCTTTTTTTTTTTTTGGAAAAATGTCAACTATTTATAACCCGTTTTTAAAGATTTATGCTGTGCCTGAAGCTCATTGCTGTAGAGAGGGCAGCGGAGGTGGGAAGTAGTGGGCATAGATTTTTATCTTGCCATATCATTTTGTTACCATCAGGTTCACTCTTTGATAAAGAGTTTTGTTTTCTTCCGTAATCTCGCATTAAGTACTGGAGAACTGGCCATTTCAGTAGCTTTCTTCCAAGGCACCTAAACACAAATTTACAGTTTACGAATCGCCATGAAGGGACGTTTATCCGACTACAATCCTGCAGCAACAAACTCACACGTGTTTTGAGTCTACGTATTACCTGGCACAAGAAAATGTGTCCTTGAGAGCGATGTTTACAGCTAATTAACCAAAGTTCACACTCAGACGGATGACCCCATGTTCCAATCCAAGCATAAGCACATTCCCATAATGCATCTCCAGGTTTACATGAATTCATTTTCCACGTACAACAATACCTGACACGCTACGCCTATTTTTAGTCGCCATTATCGTCGGCATCAATGACACATGTGATGTGCGCACTAATCCTAATTAACAGTGGGAGGGAGGGGCTAATCAGCCAGTCCGGTTATCTTAATCGACCCATTCCGCCGGGGAGCGAACGGAGAAGGAATGAACATAATTGAGTCAAGCACAACTGTAATCACAAACGCCTTGACGAGTGAAATGGGATAATCTGATCCTAGCACGCTTCCAGGTGGAGGAAGAGGAACGATAAATGATTTAAATATGAATCAAGAAACATGAAAAGGAGAAGACAAATTGAGAAATAATGGCAAAGTGAACCCAGGTGACTCTGTGAGGTCGCCACGGTCTTGATGAAAGAATAAAGAAATGCATTTTGTTCACTCCTCCATATCAACTGCTTGCAGAGGATAAAGCCGCACCGCGCTCCGAGGTCTGATCAATATAAACAAAAACATTGCTTTTTTTTTTTTCTCAACCTACACCTCTGCATACATCTGGTGCTCGGGGGCCCCGTTTGCACAAGCAGCTCACCTCCACGCACCTGTTAAAATAGCGCTGCCGTATTGGATTTCACCCTCGGCTCCAGCACGGAAGAAACATGAAATCTGCCGAGATCAATACATCAGCAAAAGTGTCTCGCTTTGTCCACGAAAAAAGTTCAAAAATCAGTTTTTTTTAAT
This sequence comes from Spondyliosoma cantharus, assembly GCA_900302685.1. Lineage (NCBI taxonomy): Eukaryota > Metazoa > Chordata > Actinopteri > Spariformes > Sparidae > Spondyliosoma > Spondyliosoma cantharus. The sequence continues at coordinate 129,398 of OMLP01016329.1, forward strand.
TACCAACACTGCTTTGATGTGCTTCATTGGAGAGACGAGCGAACATCGGAGCGTAACGATTTTTCTTCAATAAACAAGTTTGGGACTTGATCAAAGAGGACGTACTGAGACCCACAGTGCTCACAGGGGAGGCTGTCTGCTTTTAAGAGATTCATGCATGCTGAGAGTGAAATTACATTTAACTCCTCGTGCTTACACAACACAGGGATGCCGTCAAGGACACATGTGGAATCAATATAACATAAATCTAAAAATAAGCAGTGATGAGATGTTTTGTAACTGCAGTTTACTCTGTACTGTATTCAAGTACAATGTTGAGGTATTTTAATTCAGTATTTCCTAACTTTCTATTTCCTGCGTACACCTGTGTTTCCTTAGGTAATCGGTCAGTGTGTCTTTGAGTCTCTGTCCCTCGGTCCTTGTGTGTCCTTTCTGGTTTGTCCTCTGTTTTGTTTCATTGTCTTCAGTTGTTCTGCCTCTTTGTCGCCGGCTCTTTATCTCCTGCCTTTTTTTAAATCGCTTGCATTTTGGATTTTGGACTTCAGCTTTGTTATTCAAGCTCGCTTTTTTGTTTCTCTAACCTTGCCTGCCTCTGTGTTGTGTGTTTGGGTCCTTTATTGTAAAACCCAACAACTTCATACCTCCGATTCACTGCATTGATTTGATAAGTTTAGTTACTAGTTACATTGCAGAGCAAGACAAAAAATGCTGATAATAATCTGACTCAATAATCAGAAAAACAGACTGTCAGCTCCACTAATCAGTCACTTATCCCTACAAGACAGTAGCTTTGTTTACATGGACTATATTTCTTCATTCTGATTGAGGATTTCTCGACTGTTTTCATGGGACGGGACTTAAAGGGTCTGAAGTTTACATGCAACAACGAATTTGATCGAAGCAGCTGCAGTTACGGCGATGTTACATCCTGCATTCCTCTTCCTCATCAGATATTTGTCTCTGTTTTGGCGCTTGTTTGATCAGCTCCCAGTCCATCAACGCTGGTGATGGCTATCTATCGTCTTTGGCATCTTATCGCGTTAATTTATCTGCGAGTTTGTATTAAAAGCAAACTTACGTCACCGCACATGCACGGGTGGGCGTTCGCTGAGAGAACGTGGCCGGAAAAACAATCAGGTCATGTTGTTCACATTTTTCATTTCGACCGGTTTATTTTGAAAATGTTTAAAACTGCCTCAACCAACTGGTGCATTTTTATTCTGTTTGGGTCTTTTAAACCGATCATAATCGGAATATTAGGATGTAAACGCAGCTAGTATCTGCAGCTACACCTGTCAGGT
>OMLP01016329.1:136530-155157 GCA_900302685.1 Spondyliosoma cantharus
GTGTTTTTCCAATCAAACCAGCTTCAAGCTTGATGTTTTTACCTGCAGTGCAGCAGTGAGTTGTTGTTTTTTAAATCACACAGATTGTGATTGATTGGGCTGTTTTATTTCTACTTTTCCAAAAAAAAAAAAACACCTCAAAGGACTGTTTCTTTTATTTGATGTGCTGCTGAGATTACTACACAGTGAATGTGCAATTTCATCGACAAAGTCAATCACTTGCTTATCTAGACACATCTCATCTTAATGGAAAAAAAAACACCTCAAACAAACAATCGCCTCTTAAGTTTATGTATCTTTACTGTGTGATGTTGTGACACTGCTTGTTTTCCCCAAAAATTGAAATAGTTTCTTGTGGCATCTGCACTCTTTATTTAAAGGATACACATTACACATTTATGGTGTGTTTACAGATCTCGGGGAGTGCCCCTGCGTAATGTCAAAAATAAGTATTATAAAGCCTTTTGTGGCTCCATGTAATCTAATAGACTGCCTCCATAGAGCTCAACAGTGACCACCCACTTTTTAAACGGCTCCGGTTCCGGAAGTGAATTTGCCATTCATTTACTCCATTGACGTTTTGTAAAATCCTTATATGAAGAGTTTTAAGCCTGGAACCAAGCCAATCAGCTGCGAGATGAATCATGACCATAAAACATTTAATTCGCCGCAAAACATTTTTTGGGAAAACGGAGAAAAAAGCAAAAAGGTACAAGACTGTGTACATAATTATCTTAAGACTAATGGAACTACTCATCCCATAAACCACTGCGAATTTAACAGCGACGTCCCTGATTGGTGGAGCTCGCTGTTACCATGGATACCTCTAAAAAAAAAAAATCGCAGTAGGTCAGAAAGTGAATTCATTGTAGCTCTGTGGTAAACGATAGTAGAGTTCAGCGTTAGCAGTAACTAGTGAACATGAATTTTGCGGGTTCGGTAAACATTTCCATGGTAACAGCGAGCTCCACCAATCAGAGACGTCGCTGTTACACTACAGAATTGTGGGTAGTGCAGTGCTTTTCCATGACATTGCGAATAAAACATGTTTTTCTTAAAACAAGGTTGATATCATACAGACTTGTGGCTTCTACAGGATCATATAACATCGTTTCACAATCTCATAGCACGTGGTAAGTCTACTTTGGATGGTTACAACATTATGGCCAATAATCAAAATCTCTATGGAGAATATGAATGGCATTTTCACGTTCGGGACCTCACTGTTGAGCTCTATTGGTGTTGTTCGGTGGCTAAGTTGCATTATGGGTAATGCAGGCCCCAGGTTTTGAAAAGCAGTCCACTGGTTTAGCACCGCACTCCTATAACACTGTTATGACTCATGGACCCGTCACCTTTTTCATTCACACAGTTTCATCTCAAAACCTGGTGACTACATTACCCACAATGCAATTTGGCGATGAGTAACACCACTAGAGGTAATCTATCAGATGACATGCAGCTTCCTCTGGAGCCACAAAAGGCTTCAATACACTTTTTCATATATTCGGTTCTGCTCAACAAGACCTGTGAACACACTTTAATGTGGGAAGTTGGTGGAGTCACCCTTTAAGGTGAGCATAAAGTAATACATTTCAGAAAAAGGACAGATTTAAATGAAAACTGCCTTCAGTGTTTTTGTTGTTGTTGAACTAGTTTTGCTCCTGAGAATATTTGTCCATGCCTCAAATGTCATTGATCATCAACAGCTCATTAAAATGAGATTTTTCTGTCTCCCTGTTGATTTCCCTGTTTTCAAGGCTCTTCCTGCGAGCTGTTGACTGCATTTCTAAACAGCTCTTAAGTGTTGAATTACAGCAAAAGACAAAAATGGCTCATTTATTTCGGTTGATTACTGATGATGTGTAGTTACTGCAGTACTTAATACTTCTTTCATGTATTCAAAGCTAAAGCGACCAAATAACGATCGGATCGTGTATCATGTATGTCATGTATACTTATAACCTGTCATGAATTTAGAGAGGTTGGTATCTATCTTTGGATTGTCTGCATTATAAACAATATGTATGTGCACATTAATAATATAAGGAAGAAGAAGAAGACGACGAAGAAGAAGATTTAGTTATCACTAAAATAATCCATATAGGGAATCCCTATAAATCAAAAATAATTGGGACACTAGTGACCAGGAAATAGGCGCCTAGGTGCCTGATTAGGGACGTAATGTCTTTTTGTCTTTCCCTTGGTGTGAGTTAATGTGTGTGTGTGGAGTTGGAAGTGGCTGCCATTACACTACTTAATTACAGAAGTGACAAAGTCCTCATGCCGCATGAGTAATGGGAGGGACTGTGCAGCCAACACTGCCCGTCAGCCCCTGAGCACACGATGACTCTCATCCGTAAACTCATCCCTGCCTCCTGACCTTTCAACAGCTCCGCAGTCGTCCATCCCCCCCGTTTCTCCCTCCTCAACAGAAACACAGCGCAGGAGACCTTTCTCCGCTCGCATGACAGGTGCTGTCGTGAGAAGCTGCAAAGGATTTCACTTAAGAGAGTCAGCCTAATCAATGACCACTGTACAGCTCTCAGCATGAGGGAGTGGATCGATTCAGTGATAAATCAAGTGTGTCTAACTCCTGTCGCCTCGTCGTCTTTTGAACAAGTGGCTGTAAAGTTTAGCCAAAATAACTTGCACACAGTGACAAAATCCACAGAGTATTATGCAACTCGGCAGCCACACTTCAGAAGTGTTTCACCGTCTTTCAGCCAGCCGCTTTAGAGCCCACAACTTTAATGATTTGGTTCAGTTTCAGCCATCAATGATTTTTCTGGCAGCAAAGGCCATTATAGTCAGCCCAGTGCCAAACGGCAGACAAAGTTGGTGGCTAGCCGGTGAAAATATTTGAGTACTTAGCAGCAAAAGAGCCAGGTATTTCCCTCAAGAGCTGGTGGAGACCAAAGCAGAGCAAAAAGAAGAGGTAATGTAGCACCTGAATTCAAAACAACACTCCAAAAGGATGCTTAAGTTCACCAAAAGTACTTTATAAGTCAATAATTAGTCGATGTTGTGTTTCCCCCATCAATCGGTTTCAGTTTGGCAAGGTAGCAGGTAGTCTTTCAAGGTAGTACAACAATGTTTGCTAGATTCATTACAGGTGCTGTATAGTGGACAAGAAAGTTTGCCACATATCTTTTCTAATACATACACATATTCGATGTAATTTGGAATAAGAATAGTAAAGATAAGTTTATCCATATAGCCATATGTCTCAGTCTAACACCCTGTCCCAACTCTGCTGGAGATCAGCCTGGAGACTTAACCACTCACATTAAAGTTTGCTAAGATGCTTATTTTCCTTCATTTGCATTTTTTTAATCAGCAAACGCATAATGTGAAATTTAGAGGTTTGTCTACTGGAAATGACATACGTACAATGCAGCCAACAGCAAGTAGAGATCTTTTTGTTTTCCCACCAAAAATAAACTTTCTGCCGATCTCCCTCCAGTTTTTGTGGTCGGATGGTATTGTATAGATAGCTTCTCATTTCAACTCCAATGACTCAACCTCCGAATGGCAGGAATGACTTCACAGACAGGGCATCGGGCCCAAAACGTTGCAGTTCGGACGCTCGGACAGGAAACATTCAAATCGAGCCGATCGCTCCTTGTCTGTGTCCTCCTGTTCATCACTGCAACAATACCACCCGACCCCGTCCTCCGCTGCTCTAATGTGCGCTGCCTCGGTAAAAACATGCATCTGGGTTTGACAGTTTCTACAAATATATATAGTAAAGTGTGTGTCATCCTCCGCCCCGGCACAAGAACCCCGGGCTGCTGATGTTTGTGTTATTTAAAGGCTCCCACTGTGACCCTACGTTTCATAACCAATTTACATTAGCTAATCATCGTGCGCACTCCACATTGTGATAAACATGATTACTGGAGGATATGTACGAGAGATAAATGAGCAGTCATTATCATAATTTCCAGGTTTGTCATTTTCCTATTCTCTAGCACTGTTTTTTTTTTTTTTTTTTTCTTTCCCTTTATGTAATAACAGCCTGGAGTTCAAACCAGGGCTACTCCTTCTTGAAGCTCAAATCTTTTGTGCTAAGCAATTTTGCCTCTCTTATCTTCACAGACGAATCATTTGTGCTCCAGAGAATATAGTTCAGTCTATAAATGCTGAAAAGCCGCGAAAACAGCGAGAGTGAGAGAGAGAGAGGGAGAGAGAAAGAAGGCTCTTCCGGACGCCTCCACACTGTACATTCAGAAGTGTATACTGCAGCAGCCCGCTGCGATTATAATGGCACAAAACTGTCTCCAATTTAATCCAATACATTTCAACAGCAACAACAAAACCTACAGCCTCCCGAAAACAACCGTAGATTTCGCCGCAACGTGTGAATACCTCTCATAATCTGAACCGAGGCTGACAGGCATGTGACAAGAGTACGACAGGCTTCATAAAAAGGTCGGATTTGTGGCGGCACCGAGGGGAGCTACAGTCGGCGTACCTCCAAAAAAAAAACAAAACTGTCAAACCGATGTATTCAAATGACGCTGCACAAGACAGACACCGCGGAAAAGCGGGTGGAATATTGTCAGACGGTCTGAAATATACGTTTCTCCATTCAAGACAGCCTGCGGAGCAATAAAGACGCACAAAACCATTCTAGACAAACTCGTGACGGAAAGCAGAGCCGCACAAAGACGAGACGGAAGCTTTTGTTTCAGTCGGCAAAGAGCTGCAGTCAAGTAGGTTCAACGCACGAGTACCAAGACAGACGTTGTTGTTAAAGCGTACACAGAAAAGTATGTGGAATTGACTTTCTAAAACATTTTTCACTCAAGGTCAGACCTCAGAGAGCTCCGCGTGAATTTGCAAGTAGCATTCAGTGGTACGGGCGGTTACGACTCTTCGGATACAAATTAGACTAACAAGTATCGAGGACAGAGAAATCAGCAGCTTTCACAAGGTCAGCGGCCACGACTGAACCTTTAATCACCGTCTGCAGATCAACATTGTTTCTCCTGCTCCAAGGTCTCAGCTATTAGAGATAATGAATCTTTGCTGCAGCTCGCGTTTCGCAGATGCTCCGTGAAAGCTTCCTTCGCAAAACGTCCCCCGTAAAACGGAAATCTGGCTTCTGCTGCGGAGCATCTGGGCCGCCGCCGCCGCCGCTCCTCGGGAGGGGAACGACTCGGCTGCCCGTTAAAACCAGGATGAGAAGCCTCATATCCATTCTGCAGCCGAGAGTGTGAAGACGGAGGGATTTGTAGGACTCACAGGAAAAAAAATGTGAAAGTGTGATAATGGGCTGTATAATGCCTGGACCCGGCAAACATGAATGTGATGAATTTTTTTTGAGTCTGATAACGTGCTCTGTCTCTGCCGGGCGGCTGATACCTGAAGGGTAATGCATTCCTCGCCGCTGTGAACCACAGTGGCAAAGCTATCAGAGAACAAATCAGTGGCGCAAGGAAAAACAAATTGTGTCCTCCTGAAAACGCTTCTCTCTGACCTGTATTTTAGGGAGCTCAAAGTTGTCTGGAAGGCATTCATTACACATACGGAGACAAAAAAAAAAACGGCCTCACTGTGATTGGAAGAGGAAAATGATGGAGCTGGTCGAGTGCTTCAATCTGGCAAAAACGCAGTTTTATGAATCTTTAAATTGGACTTCTGGCGGCACCTCCGGGATGCCTTGCAAGCTTCCCGTTTACGACGGCTCAGAGCGCCTCTATTTCTCAGGTTTATAACTCTATTTATAGGTTTCAATGAGCTGCATCACTGGTTCATTGACAGAGGGAGAGATCAATACAGAAACATTAAAAAGGATCAAAATGGGAACTCGCAGAAGGCCATCCTGGGACGCACAGAGATGCACGATATGGATTTTTTTTTTTTTTAAAGCCCATTCAGACCCGACGTCGGCAACAAACATCTGGATAAAGGTGCCGTTAGAAACTGTTTGACAGGCAGGCGCCTCCATGAAGGACTTGGCAGGTGACTGGATGAACCATCTGCCTATCACAACAGGTGAGAGAGAGAGAGAGAGAGCGCCTGCCGATCAATCAAACTGTTACCAGAGGAGGTCAAGAGAAAACGTTGAAGAAAGCCTTCGGTTTTCATCTTTGCTCTCCAAAGAAATCCTCTCCAGTTTTCACATAACCGACGCTAACGCTAACCCCTGGAGACGCCGCCATCGTTGTTTTCAAGCAAGCAGTGGCTTCTCTGGTATCGATCTCGTGTCGTGTTATTGAAGAACACGAGAGAAATATCTTGTGCGCGTCCTCCGTGTTAGGATTGGGCTGCCGAGTGGACATATGCAACGTTTATTGACATATTCTTTACTCTCAGGCTCAATATTCCGGTTGTTAAATCGTCTCACCGTACAGACGTTCAACCACCAGTTAATGTTTGCATTTATAAGCTCTTGTTGTTTCCTTTTGTGATCCCATCTGTTCATCTGCACTGTGTCATCTTTGTAAGCAGAAAGCAAAAAAGATTAACCGAGCAGTGACGAACAAAAGGACAAAAAAAACCAAAAAAAACTGAGAAAGACATTTGTGCAGGTTTCAAAAACAAGGCGATTTTGTAAAGAAACACAGACAAAGCAAGAGGAGGAGCCGACCTTTACAGTCACAGTCTTCTTGAAATTGAAAGAAATAAAAAAAGCTCTTGGCTTTACAGGAGACGAACAGAGCCGCACAGATGGCTAACGCAGTATAATGAAGCCCCACTCAAGACACCTGGTCAGGGTCAATTGCATGTGGGCGTCTGCAACTGTCGAGACAAGTGGGCAACAACTTCAAAACACTCTTCCTGGGTGGCTCACTGTCAACACACGACTGAGTTCAAAGTGCACTGAAGAACACCGGACACTTCCCTCACCTGCACCGCTACATTTACACTGTTCAATACATTCAGCGTCGGTGATTCCCATCAGCGATCCTCGCCGTCTGTCTCTCTGCCCCTCCTCTCCAGCTGCGCTTCCCCCCCGGGCCCCACCTACCCTCGGACTTTCCCCTCCTTTCCATCCTTCAACGCACCTGTCTCCCGCTTCCCTCATCTATCCCTGCAGCTGCCTGGCATTCCCTGCCCACTTCCTCACCTGGGGGTCTCATTTCCTCGTCAGCCTTGCAGATACTTCACCGGCCCATTACCCCGCACACTCTGACGGTTTTCTAACCAAGCTGTGAAAGCTGGAGGTGTATTTCCACACGTGTAGACAATTTATTTATTTTTTATTGTCAAACTTATCTAAGAATAACGGCGGAAAAAAAAATGAATGTATATTATTGTCAGGTCTGTGTGAGAGAGACATGTTTGTTTCCGTGTGTAGCGTTTGTCCTTCTGCACTCCAGGAGCAAGATGCCTTCTTCTACGGTGGACAGGCCAGCTCGTCGCACATTACAGTGCACACGAGGCAGGAAGCTTTAAATCGGCCTGTTCACATTTCTTCGGCAGAGTGCAGTAAAGCGATGGATTTGCTGCTGGGCAGAAGTGGCATTGATCCTCCTTTAGTACAGCAGCGGGAAGTCCTTTCAGGGGAATCAATAGGGGAAGTCATTAATCATTACTGTACGGTAAACAGCGATCTGCCATCGCATTGTGTTCGCTATTTTGTTTATCTGCAGGCAAAGGCAAACAGACGATGGCCTCATGCTGACCAAAAATAGACAAAAAAAAAAAAAGCAACAGAAGTTCATCATATGTGTCCAAACAGAGAGAGAGAGAGAGACGGGGGGAGGGGAAGACGGATGCAAAGATGACGTGACATGAAAACCAACATTTACATTTACAGGAGATTTACACTCACAGCTGTGCAGTTTCGCCCCTTAATAATCACTCATCTCGCAGTCACATTTTTGGCTTAGAGGCTAAACGCGCAGAAAAAAAACGAAAAAAAAAACTCTTTCATCTTCTCATCCTTTGTGAAAATCAACGTCAGGCGACAGAATGAGGTGAACTCGGGGAGCTGCCGGGTTCCATGTAGGATGAGTCAACTTGGGGATCATAAACGTAAAGCGCGTGTGTGTTGGTGCGACAGGACGTGGGTCACTTGTTGGTCGTAGAAACATGCTACCGCTCAGAGACGTCTACGACATCTGACAGGCGACGTCCGATGTCATTATCAGTTTAATGCACATTAAATTTAATGTACTTTTGCCTGGAGGCGTTTCTGCGTCTGCTTTTAGTGTTCATGTGTGTTCCTACACTAAGAACTCCTTCAGAGTGAAACATCTTCAGCCGCTGCCTTTTCATTAAACATCGGCAAGAAATACTGGATTTAAGTAAAAGCATTCATAGTTTACTAACGTGTTTTTGGTCTACGTTCTCACGTGGACAACGTAACCCAGTGTATTAGTGAATAAAGTTAAGTATCGCAACCAATTCGATTCAATTTAATATCGACTCGGTTTGGGGATATTTCAGTTACAGTTACAGTTCTGAGACAACTAATGCTTTAAGTTGTACAACAAACCCTAAACACAGCGCATTTTCACAAATATTCATGTTTAAATTAAGAATTTAATTAAGCGTCTTCGGAGATTTGTGGTTAAAATCTGCCTACAGAGAAACTGATATCATTTGGATTTTAGCATCCAATTATTAGAAATGCTGTGGTGAAAAACTAAATCACAATAACAGATGTCGGCCTTCGTATTTCAACAAAGGAAATTAAGAGACAGACTTCAACTTTACAAGTTTCACTTGAATCCTTGAAAGTCCCTGTGGGCGCCCACATGGTTTTCTATATGTGGAGGTTCTGGCAGGAAAATGCCTAAAAACAGCTACAAACCACATAAAAATAGAAACATAAATATATTCATATCTATGTGGAACACCAATGGTCACTAATACAGGGATAATGATCAAAAAATGCCTCTTATGGGAATAATAAAAAATGAAAAATACTTTCTTTTTAATCACCTCTAAAGTCTTTTAGACTTTTAAGGGGCTCAGTTAAGATAGAAAACAAAAGAAACCTGCAGGCACTGGACTCATGAGGGGCAATGACCCTGATCCAGGTGACCTGGTCTCTCAACTACAGTAGATAACACACAATTTCCATCAACTACAAAGACCAAGAACAGCAAAATATTATAATTAAAAAAAAAATCTCAATAGCGCCTTAACAGACCAGTGTTTCTGGCTGACTACAGTGTGTCAAGAAGAGAATCAGGGAGAATCAGACTAACGTGGGCTCCAGTCCCCGCCTCTCTTAAGCCTTCACAAAAGAGGCACCCTGATTGGCTGTGAGGGGAAAGCCCCCAAGCTGCTCTCCTTCATTATTTAGGAGCCGGTCTCCACCCCCCCTGCGCCCAGGTGATCTGAATCCACTGCAATCAGCCCACAGAGACCACAGAGAAACTCAGCTGAAACAAAAAATTATAGCAAGTCCTACATAAAGGGGCCGCTGCAAAGCAAAACACATTCCAGAATTCATGAGGTAACTCCTGAATATACCGTGAAGTCCTTGTTCCTAAGAGTGTGAAACAGGCAGACAGCAAAGAAAACAACGGCAGAGAGTCCGTTAATGATGCCGAAGCACGGCAGAGACTCTCAGGGTAGCAACAGTTCTTTGGTACAACGAGTCTTCAGAGATTTACTCGCCAAACAAAAAAATCAACCCTTCTGAAGTGGAAAGCAATTTCTTTTTAAAGCCAGCCCTCTTCCTGAAGCTTCGGTTCTTAATTGGAAACCTGTATCCCAACAGTGTCTTTGGAAAAAACTACCGCGAGCGCAAGACTATTTCTTTCGATTGGGTGATTAAGTTAAATGCAAAGAGTTATAATCCCCCAGACAGACTCCGGCGTGTCTTCCAGCCCTGGTCGGTTTACTGTGCCATCACACAGATCATGAGAACGAGAGACAAAAGGCAAACAAAAACTTGGCATCTCTCATGAATAATGCAGGAACCCCTCCAGCCAGTTATCAACAACAGGCACCCTTTCTTAAGAGATTCATCCACATCGGGGGCCGGTAGCGTATCAGTTATGGCCTCCGAGAGCCTCAAATTTTGATCTTTATTAATTGCATCTTTAAACTGCCGATGTCTGTGGTTTTTATCAGTCGGAGCCCGGCGACGGAGTGATGTTTTTTTCAGAGGCAAAGTGCTTTGAGAGAGCCGCGTCCTTGAGCGGTCCGACTCTCGCAGAGGAGCACAAGCAGCAACGTACGTAACGCGGTCGGACATTTCACATGTTCTTTACAGCCCCAGCACTCTGAGCAAAGAGCCCTTTTAGGGTTTTATATGCGTTATGGCATTAACTGGGCTTTCTTACAAAGGATATTTGCATTTGGGGTTGTTTGTGTTTGTTTTTATTTATCGATCAGTTAGTTGTTTGGCCTTAAATGCTAGTCAATGGTTAAAAATGTCGATCAGCGTTTTCCCAAAGCCCAACATGACGTGCCTCTAGTGTCTCATTTCGTCCAGAGGTGTTTAGAATGAAGGGAGAAATGTGACCTTTTTTTCTCATACAATTGCAGTCGATGATTCGATTGATCGCTGCCGCTCTGATGCGCACAAGATATCGTAAAAAAAATGTTTGACTTGAGGCGGCACACAGATTGGTTACAGTACAAGCGCGGAAAAGGGTCTACGGGGTTAAAGCTAAAAATCAATAATGCCTTCCTTTTGTTTAACACTGAGAGCTTTAAGATTACTGGAAACACATTCTCGGAGCCGCTTTAATTAAAGACCTGTCATAGAGGGGCGACGTTAACGGGGAGGAACAAAAGAGAGAGGCTTGCAGGAAGCAGGACGCATTTAAGCTTCCATTCAAGCGTAAAAAGGTTTGTTTCTGATGAAGAACTCCATTGGCTTCTACAGCGGAAAAAGCGTTCGCTCTGAATTTGTGCATCGTCTATTTTTGTTGACACTTCGCGCAGAAACAGAGTGGAGATTAATGATCTGTCTCTGTGTTATTTGAGCGGAGTACACAGCTGGTGGTTTGGGGTTTTTTTTTTTATCCCCGTATGTTGGGCTACTGGAGCAGCTTGGCACAGAGTAAATGACATTTACTGAGCTGCATGATTGAAATCTTTTTGGTTGAAAGGTCGAGTAATGTGATTTGAGAGTTTTGAGAGTTTTGCCAAAAAGCACAGAGCGAAAGAGCGGAAAAGAAATTTGCTTTGATTGTCCAAAGAGTTTCCAACAATTTGCCACTAAACCTCAAGCTGACTGCATTACTTGTGCGTGAGCGCAGTTCAAAGTAGCATTTCTCAAAAATATTCAATATGTACTGATTTCAGCTGAAGGTTCTGGCTTTAACCACTGTTAGCAACTTAGGGTGCGGTCTCCTCCCTGAGGACACTTAGACAGGTGGGATGAAGATTGAACCACCAACTCTGCTGTGATTAATGGACAACCCGCTCCTCCTCCTGAGCCACAGCCACCCTGGCAGGACATCTGTCTTTGTTTTCCGAGAAAATAAAACAATGGGAGCTCTCATATCGGTTCTGCAGAGGTGGAGAGAAAGGTGTGACATTCAGTGAAGGTGATGGACCAGCGGGTGGAGAGGTGATGGAAAGGTGCCCGCCGCCTGCCGGGCGTCCAGACACCCAGGACGAGGGCGGCTGCTCTGACTGTGGAGGTCGTCATTAGGATGCAGACAGACACACGTTCACCAAATGGACTGCGGAAGTGATTCCGAATTGATTTGATTGACGGGACAAACGGTCGTCCAGAATGTTACTTGTAGCCTGACGCTGTAGAGTCGAGTGCGGTGATGTGATGTCTGACATCTCTACCGGTCATGATTTAATGTGTCTGTCCTCTGCTGTCTCCAGTAATCGAACAGCTAAATAAAACTTTAATTCAAAAGAGCGTTGCATCGCAGATCTTCTGGAGGAATAAACACTCAGAGTCACACCTCATTCTGATCTGATCCGGATCTGTTTTCCGACCGGAGGAGAGATCAGAGATTACTTTTTAACATTTGGGATTAAAAAAAAAAAAGATCTTCACTCCTGTTTATCAACCTGACTGCAGCAGCGATCTGTTCAGGTGTTTATGTACTGTAATGTTGTCTGCTGACTAAAGGAAAATTTGTTTTATTTTTCATCATCCTTGCGTGTCGGTTTTTACTTTTCACTTCCTGTCATTGTCTGTTTTCCCGCCTTTTATGATTCCCCCATTGCCCCACATTCGTCCTATTAGTCTTCCCTCCTTTAAGTCCTTGTCTTTCTCTCTCTCTGTGTGTCAGTTCGTCTGTTTCCTCCTCGTGTTTTCTGCCCACATGTTTTTAGATTCCTGCCGGTGTTCTTCTGGTTTGTACTTATTTGTATTTCTCTTTGGTTCTATTTGAATTAGCCTGTTTGTTGTCAGTTTTGTTGCTCACATGCTGAACCTCGGATTTTGCACAACAGGCTCATTATTAAAGCTCACTTTTTTCTTTTCAACCTGTCTGTCTTTGTGTGTCTTGCATTTGGGTCCTCATCGTTTTGAAAACGGTGACAGAAATGTACTTTACTTCGCAAATGTTCCGTTACAGAGACGGAAGGAAAAGAAGAGGGAGAACCTGAGACTCTGGTGAGTGCTGAGTTCAGTGAAAGTTGACCTGAATTCGAAAAAGGCCGACACACACTCTTGGTGTACAGTAAAGTAATTACAGTCACGCAACTAAAACCAGTAAACACAAATGATCCAGTTTTCAAACCAAGGAAGAGGTAATATTTCAGTTTTTTTCTCATGCGACCAAATGAAACACGTCCTCTCCGTGAATAAACTCCTCTTTGTTTGAACACTGTGAGTATTTGAGATAATGTCGTCACACAGCTCGACAAAACATATTGAAAGCCTAATCGTTTATAGACATTTACGGTTGGATTCTTACACATTATATCTTTAAACAAATTCTCACAGGAGCTGCCGAGCACTGCCACAATTTTGCGCCAGCTGTTGCAAGCCTTGCTCAGAGGCACTACGACGCGTCGCCAAAATTTTCCCTGCTGAGATTTTCCAACGGACGCGATTCAAACCAGACGACTTCAAAAACAAAAGCTAATTTCTGTAACCCAGCATGCCGTCCCCTTTTTTTTTTTTTATCTGATATCCAGTAATATATAGGATGTGCAATATTCAATCCTGTACGCTTCCTCTGCTGCGTACACAGAATATTAAAAAAATAACTTCTGAATTAATACAGTTAATTAAAAATAGGAGAAAAAAAAACCTGATTTGTAGATTAAACAGGATTGCCTCTGCGTGATCAAACATTTAAATCAAATGCAGTTTCCTATAATTAGCCAGTTATTTCTAATCAGAAATGTGGATTTCCCCACACGAAGAATTAATTACACCTCAAGTGTATAATCAGTCATCCTGCAGCCTCCAGTCGCTTTACCTTGAAGGTGCTGTACTGTTGAAGTAATCACACTACACAGTTTCTTCACCTCTAACTTCCCCCCCCCTCCTCCTTTGTCAGGTGCACGTGCTCAGCTCGACCACGCGTGAGATTGATTGGAGACGTTGCGAGAAATAAGAAGTGAATCCAGCTGTTAATTGGGGGGGAGAGGTTCGGACCACGCGGAACAACGCGAGATTTACGAGATCACAATTGTGTTATCCAAACGGATGCTTTTAAAAAAAAAAAGTTGCTCCCTCTTACCTTTGTGCGGGATTATGAGAGGTGATGTGTGTGGACGCGCCTCCTCACTGCTGTTATGATGATGAACGCACCAACAAAAAAGAGAAAAAAAAAAAAAAAAAAGGTAGGTCAGTGGTTTTAAATTTGCAGGAGATGAAGGGAGGAGATTATTGTCGCATCGGTGGAATAATAATAAAACATTTTTTTTTAAAAAAACGATGTTTTGCGCTCGTGTCCGTGCTGGAGGCAGCAGCAGCAGCAGCAGCGCGGTGGAGGAGGTGTGCGGGATGTTCTCAACCAGCCAAATCCTCAGCACGCATCAGCCCGCGTCTGATGCTCGAGTCCCTCTTTTCCTTTCTTTTTAAATCGAAAATGCTGTCACAGTCACGTGACCGCGCTCCGCCGTCCAATGCGCTTCCTACTACTCCTCCATCCATCCACACACACACACGCGCGCACACACCAAATGATGCTGCAGCTTACTGTGCAGCTTCTCACAGCTGAGGGGTGGAGGAACACGTTTTGCATTTAAAACCAGCCCGCTGTGAATTCACTGCGAGCAGAAAAAAAAGAAGAAGGAATTTTAATGACATTTGTTCATTGTCGTATTGTTTTTAAATCCCTCACCTCTGCAGTAAAACAGAGAGGCTGGCAGGATTTCTGTGTCGAGAACCTCCAACAACTGAAAAACCTCGTTCAAGTTCATTGAACTCTTCTTCTTCCTCCTCTTCCTCCTCCTCCACCCAGCGCGTCTGCTGGATGCTACTCCCTTCCGCATGCTTTCCACACACTCTCCCTTTTATAAAGCCTCATCCATCTTTGGTGTCATTCTGTGTCCATCAGCGATTCGTGTTTGGCTGTATGGAGCCTCTGCTGATGCGAAGGGGATTGATCTCTCCGGCTCTGTTAAATCGCTTGAATCCAGACGGCGAAATTAGTATGGATCCCACCAGGTTGGTGGGTTAAAGCGCTGTTACCGGCCCACCGAGGCATAAAGTTGCACTTTGGACAAAAAATTTAACGGTTATGTCTTTTGAAAATGAACCCTGGGGTGGTTGTGAGGCATAAAAAAGTGACAGACACACGCGCAGAGGAATAAAAGGTGATCATCCAAAAAAAACCTCCTCAACAGGTGCTGGAGCAGTTTATCCTCTTTGGGCGAGACTGGAGCATCTCAAGACTATGTGCTGGATGAGACTTGTAAGAAATGAAAGCATACAGAGTCGTAAGTCAAAGCGCACCCTGCTGTATCATCTCTTTTACTCTTAACGGGAATCATAATTTACAAAATGAACATCGTGCTGCTTTGAAGAAGACTCGGAAACTGGCAGCCAAGACCGTAAAACCATTAGGAAATGGTTCGCTGAGGTAATAAATCAAGTGAGAAGAAGGGTCATTTTCTCATAGGCTTACATAGAAAAAAAACTCTTTTTGAAACCAGTGGAGTCGCCCACCTGCTTCGCTTTTCAGACCCAGAGGCTGAGTCCATACTTCATACAGTCAATTTGAACATATATTTCCTCCCTCAGGATTCATTTTATTAACTTGGTGTCGGTGCCGAACTGTCGTCTGTTACATGACTGATCCTCGTGAGTCTTTGGCGATGACATCATAGAAGTCGACGTATCTTGCTTGTCAGTTACATTCAGTCAGTCACAAATGGCCACCGATATCAGATCCGTGTTCTGTGACAGAGATCTGAGTTCATGTGTTTGCAATCAGCAGCGGGAGAGAAGACGTTCAGTAGCTGCATGAATATTTCATGGCGCTCTGTCTGTCAGAGTGAAATCCAACCATATTATTCGTCGTGTCTTCGCTCCCAGCTCTTGAGATACAGCAGCCTCGGTCAGCGGGCACGCCAAGCCCTCTCGAGTTATCCTCGCACGTGCAGGGCTCCATGTTCAAGGTGTCAATAACAAACACGCAACACCCAGTAAGACTTTCAAAATAAAGCTCCCTGAAAAAGAAGTTTTTTATAAGTTTCCGACTGCGTGCGGCGGAGCGACTTGCTTTTCATTTCGCTGCCTGCGTATACAAGCTAGAGCAGCCGCTCATCTAGAGATTTGGAGTCTTGCATATTTGTTCGCCGTCACGCAGGTGGTTGTGAGATGAGAATAGACCTGAAAATGATTGGTGGCAGGTCACATCGACATCACAGCCGCCATGCGTTGCTCACGCGAGGATACGTGGCCCGGCCTGTTTGACCTGGCGAAGCGGTCGCGGGTTTCGAGAAACCTAGACACCAACATTGCTTGGTAAGGTTTAGGAAGAGATCATGGTTTGGGTTAAAGTAAGATCAGGTATTATAGTAATGAAGGGCATCATCATATGTTGAAAAGTGGTGGGGGCATCAGGGATTTTCAGCGTGCGATTTTGGATCATTATGCAAGGAAATTAACTGCACAAACTACAGAGTCAACCTGAAAACACTCAGACTAAAACACACAAGATTGTTGAATGGCCGAGCAACAATCGTCCGCATGCATCACATCCACAACTTCGACACCTTTCAACAATAGAAAAGTGCCAATATTACTTTACAGGGGGAAAAGCACCAGTGCACAGGAAGTGTTGGGGATAAAAATCGTCCAGGTGAAAAAGTGGTGCGGACGAGTCCCCAGTGTCCCTGCTGTAAATGACACCTGCGTAAGTGATGTGATGGATCGCGGTCTTCCTGTGCCAGGGCTGGACAGAAAAACGGGCTGACATCGCCGTCCTGAAGGCCGAGTCAATGGAGGCACGAGAAACGCTGCAGCCAAAGCGTTCAGCTCTCACAGAGAAAGAGGCTGAAACACCCACGCGAGAGGAGACCGTGGCTGACGTCTCGCACCGACATACGGCACCTCAGACAAACATCTTTGTCTTCTCTTACAGACCTGTAGCAGAGGCAACTTCTCCCCGTACGGCGACTTCAGCAGCCTTTAATCTATTTTATAAAGATGAATTGAAAGCCAGGAGAAGAAGAAAAAAGTTGAGAGGGGAAATCCTCTGTAGACTGTCTCTTCTATAATGCATGCCAAACAGCCTGCAGCAGCCGAGCATCTCTTGTGTAACTGCGTTATTATGATGCATTTTAATGAAGAGCGTATTACCTCAGCACCCCCCCCCAAAAACATCCCTGTCTGTGGTCCCACCTCTGCTGCCAGATGAGGCCTGGAGGTCTTTTTTTTTCCTTTTTTTGTAAACTCCCTCGCCACTCTCTGCGAGCTGATTGTTTGTCTGTTCAGCGTGTAGATTGAATGTATTCAGGCAGCATCCAGACAGTCGTGCTTTCATGCACTTCCATCCTCGCTGACGAGTCTGTGCGCTCAGTACCGCCATTTTAACTTTCATCTTTCTATCTCTTTTGTCCCTGATTTCCTTGATATTTTTTTTTTCCGCCGCACGGTGTTCACATCTCATCTCTCATCCGTGACTTTGTCCTTTCATCGTTTTTTTTACGGTCCTTCCTTCCTTTTTTTTTCCGGCACCCAGCCCAGCGCTCACAGTTCTTGTACCGAGGTTCACCGGTGTCACGTCATTCACGGCTAAATCAATACGCTCGCACGCATCAAAGTAGGCAGTTCAGCAGCGGATCATCTCAGCCTTCACGAGTTTTTCCGAACACTTTCAATTTAAGATTTTGATTTATCCACCTCCGTGAATGGAATGACAAATATTATTCCGACTGCGGCGCCTTTTTTCCGAGGCAAGGACGGTGCAAAGCTCTCCATGTGGTGTTCTTGAACGGGCGGAGAAGAGAAGTGAAGGTGCATACATATATTACTCACTCCTCCCGATCCATCTTTTTAACGCTCCTGCTGGGCTGTAAGACGCTGATTTGAGTCTCCGCTCAAGCGACTGCTGAACTCAAGCGATGGAAAACTGTTCAACTAAAGCAGCAGGAGAAGGGACAGACTGTAAAGTAGTAATCCTGCTGTATAGTATTGTTATTACTCATAGAGCCTCACTGAGTTCGTTAGATGATCGGCACGCAATTACTCAGCAAACGAGACAAACATTTTTTGCTTCTGACTTCTTAAAAATTAGGATTTGATGCATTTTCTTTGCCATACATGACAGTGAACTTGATACCTGCAGCCCTAATAACTCAAGGGCTACAAGAACGAACATTTCATTCATTTAAAAGACTATTCCTCGGTCCAAAATCCAACAACGCCCTCCGTTGTGTTTCTCTGTGACATCTCGGATTTCTGCAATATTTTAGAGGCTTCAGGAATTTGGACCTTCAGTCTTTCTGGTTCCAGTTTCTTGATACCGGTGGAACATTTCTGATTGGATGAACTGAGGTTACCTATGTGGCATCTATCTTACCTGGGTATGAACTACAACTATAAAACGACCTGAGACGTGTCCCACTCTCCTCGTCAGATGAACACAGTTATACTTTTAACAACTACATTGATTTCCTTTGTTTTCAGTATCCATTCTTAAATGATTTCCGTTGATTTCCCAAAAGATCAAGAACAAACGAGAACGACAGACGACGTCAATCGAGGCCACAAAGTTTTGTTTCTCTTTGTTTTAGTGTTTATTTCTTTTGAGGTTTATTTGTTGTTTAGTTTATGCACTACTTTAAAAGTTTAGGGGGACGTTCAGGTACTATTTTGTGACTGCCCCAGGCTGCCTCTATTCTTTTGTTCTTTCGGGCCAGACCTCCAAAATCATTTTGCTTGACAATCTAATGTTTCTTTAAAGGAATATTCCAGTGTAAGTTTAATCCATGGCCTAACACACCGTGGCACCGAGTAAGACCCCCCCTTGAGAGATCAAGTTTGCAGACCGCTAGCTTATGTAGTTTTAGATAGATAGATACTTTATTTATCCCGAGGGAAATTCAAAAAACACTTAACGTATTAAAAACAACACGACACATACGGAGCTGCTGGATAGGCGTCCAGCTCACGCCGGCGCTAGAAGTCGCATCCTCAGAAAAGACCGCATGATAACAATACACTGCAGTCTATTCCTCCATCAAGAAACCGCCATCAAAAAAGCCACTCATAGCCACAAATAATGCTCAGAACAGCACCAAACTTCAGCAACAGTACAAATAGGGTCCCAG
>OMLP01016329.1:155468-165816 GCA_900302685.1 Spondyliosoma cantharus
AAGACCGCATGATAACAATACACTGCAGTCTATTCCTCCATCAAGAAACCGCCATCAAAAAGCCACTCATAGCCACAAATAATGCTCAGAACAGCACCAAACTTCAGCAACAGTACAAATAGGGTCCCAGCACATAGTTCGAGGCATCAAACATCTGCTAGCTTTGCCAGAGTTCTATTGAAAAGAGAACACAACTCACCTGTCTCCTCCAGCAGCTTGCTCGTGGTGGGGAAGCCCTGACGAGTCGATTACCGAGTACAGGAGAGTTCCGCAACTCAAGGATGAAAATGTATGATTATTACTCCATGGAAATGCAATCAAAGTTCATAGGGCTTGCCTACCAGTTTATAACAGTTATTATCGAGAGCTGACAGGGAAAAGAACGGAATTGAACATTTCTAACTGCACTCGGTAATCGGTAATCAGGGCTTCCCCACAACGAGCGAGCTGCCGGAGGAGACGGGTGAGTTGTGTTTCTCTTTTCCAACAAATCCGGCAAAGCTTTGTTTCTCTTTTTTTGATGCTGGTTTCTTGTTGGAGGCATAGACTGCAGTGTATTGTTGTCGTGCAGTCTTTTCTGAGGATGCTAAAACTACATAAGCTAGCGGTCGGCAAACTTGATCTCTCGAGGGGGCGGGGCTTACTCGGTGTCACGGTGTGTTAGACCATGGACTAAACTTACACCGGAATATCCCTTTAACTACAGCCATAAGAACATAAGCACCATTGAAAACTTAACTTACGAACTATAACTAAAAATATAAATCGGAGCAAAACTCCAACAGGGTAAAACCACAAGGACGGTACTCTACAATACTGCTCCAGATGTGACTACAGGTGCTAACAGCTGGCCGGTGAGAAAGATCACGTCATCATATCTCTCTCTCGCTCTCATGTGTAGGACCGACACCTTTTTGTCATGGATTTGTTATCTCATGCTGCGTTCACGCGCTCCTCGGATGATCCCGCTCCCCGAGTTGGGAAGACATACTTCCGGCTTCCGGTGTGTTCAACATGGATGCAAAAAAAAAGTTGTTTTGCATTTTATCAAGTGTTTAAACATCACATTGACAGCTGTTTCTAGTGTTAGAGTCATACTACAGATTACACGTGAGACAAAACCATTTATTTATTTAAAGGGGGGCGTTCATGTGAGTTTTCTCAGTCGGATAGAACCTTTCTCTGGTTTTGCCGACGCCACATGAACACACAGTCAGTCATTATGCTTGTTTACCCATACTCTAACTCCCACCTGTCAGCCCTTAAGCCAAAACATTCACCTGCTCACCGTCTCCACTCACCTGTTTCCAATTTCCTCATTAGCTCTCTGGTATATAAACCAGCCTGCCTCCTATTAGTCTCTGTCGGACTGTCTCCATGACATGTGGCGAAGCTTTACAGCATCCTGTCTACCTGTTAATTTGATCCACCCAGCCTGTGTTTTTTTTTTTTAAATGTTTGTCTTAGTCTTGCCCTGACAGACCCTGCCTGGTCGCTTCGGTTTTGTTGCCAATGTATTTTTTGAACTGTGACACTTTTAGCGGCCTCGCTTTTATTGTGTCTCGTATTGTTTTTATGTTTTGCTGCAAAAAAAACAATTTCCTCCTGTGCGACGACAAAGATCTGGACCGAAAGAAGACGGACAAAATGATGTGAACACAACGTAGCGCAATTAAGAATCCCCACAGCGAGTCTGCTTTCACGGTGCGCGTGTCAGTGAGGCACAAGGGGACAGGTCGATCTGCAATTACCTTCGTACTGTGTCGGTCTGATCCCAAATATTCAGCAAATTGATATTGACTTTTTTCGGAAACACCTAAAGCCGATTGAAAGCAATTAAGTCGTCTCTTATGACTCAATCGTTGCTAGCCGGGAGGTTATTAGATTTCTCCGGCCTGCGAAAAATTCAATTTGAGAAGTCACAGCGCGACATTCAGAGCGCGAGGCCGCCGTGGTTATGGATGAATGTCATCCGGGTGGATGTTGCCTCAGGAGGAAGACACTCCGTCACAATTATGGTCCAGTTAGTTTGGAGTTTAACTGCACTCACAGCTGGAACAGATGTTTTAAACATGACATTAAGTTTGCCCTTTTGCGAAAGCTTTAGCCATAATTTTTGTATAATTCAAGGGAATGGGTGTAATTTAATGATAATTTCTCTATTTATCACCTCAGGTAATAAGAATCTCTCTTTAATGCCAAAAGACAATCATCATTATGGGTTCCTCGTTATATAATGGTGTCCCAGTTGACTCAGAGCCAATTCAATAACAGTCATCTGTGTAATCATCACTTCCCCATCTTTATATGAAACAGGAGCTGCTCTGCTGTTTTTCTGTGATGAGACTTCAGTCACACACTGAAATCGGTGAACAAGCCGCAGCAGGCTTCTGCTTTTTCGGCAGCGGCCGAGCGAGGACACCGCCTGCCTGTCGGGAGAAGGGCATCAAGGCTGCCTAATAGATCTGTATTCATTATTCAGACCTTGGCTCCACGCTGCACAGAAATATTGTGGGGAAATGTCAACATCATGTGCCTGTAGCGAGCCGCGCTGTCATTTCGTTTTAGGGACGGGGTCTAATGAAGGGGATGGTTTTTCTGGTTTAGTGTCGTGTAGAACAAGTCGGTTTTCTCGCACAGGTTCGGAATCTGATCGATACAATTTTTACACAGTTTCATTTCTTATCTATTATCCGTCTGTCGACCTGGTTTCAACTGTAACATTTCACATGTTGCTGCTTTAATTTCGACTAAAATCTCAATAGTTTGGCGCTTTCTTTCTTTCTTGCTGTTAGTTGGAGGAGAAGGGTGATGAAGCCGCTGTCACGCTGGAGAGCCCAGCAGACGGTTAGCTTAGCTTAGCACAAAAGCTGGAGACAGTGGGAATGCGTCCAAAGGAAACACAGTCTGCCTGTCAGCACGTCTAAAGCTCACTAATTAAAGTGTTGCATCTCATTAGTTGAATCCATGTAAAAAAAAAAACAAACAAGGGCTGCAGCTAACAATCATTTTAATTATAGATTAGATTTGCCCATTAATGCCACAACTAATCAAGATCGTTTGGTCTACAAAATGTCAGATGCTAAAATCATTCTTTATTAATCGAATAAACATACATATTTTTAAGAGGGGGCGCTCCACAGTGTTGCTCGTCCTTGTGTTACAGAAATTATCTCCAGCCTGTCGCGACTCGGGACATGATGTGAATGATAACAAGACAAAAGCAAAAAAAAAAAAAAACTCACAGTAGAGAAGCTTGGAAAAACAACGTCAGTGATAACCCAAATGAGAATTTTTGTTCACATTCAGATTATATTTCAACTTTGGACGTGGTTTCTAAGTCAGTCTGCGAGATTATGATTACGTGGAGTTGCTGTGTGTGTGTGTGTGTGTGCGTGTGTGCGTGCGTGCGTGCGCATGCACACCTGTGTTGAAAAGTGTTAGGGCCGTTGCTAAGACAAGAAAAGTGCTACATGTCATGCTCCTGTCCTTCTCGTGTATGTGTTAATGTGTTTTCTGGGTTTTGTTGGTTTTGTTGTGTCTTTCGCCCTTTTTTTCTTTCCAGCCTTCTGTTTTCCCTCCTGTGTCCTTGTGCTCTTCACACCTGTGTCGTATCTGTTTCATTAGCCCGGCCCTGTCACCTGTTACTCTTCCCCAGTCTGCTCTCCCTCCACAACTGCACTCCATCTCCCTTCCCTGTGTCTAGTGTTTTTCCGTTCATTTTCCTCCGCCGGACTCCACCTGCCCCTCATCCCCTCGTTGGTTTAGTTTGTATTTAAGTCCAGTCATTGGTTCGGTGTATGTCTGTTCAGTTTCCCGTCCCGTTCTGCTCTTTTCCCGCGTCTCCTGGTTGCATCTCTCCCTCGCGTTCTGGTTTTTATTCCGTCCTTCATTCCTGGTTTGTCCCTTCGCCTTTTCATTTGGCACTTTTCTGTGATTAAGCTTTGTTTAGCTTTCGGATTTCAGCTTTCATTAAAGCTCGCCTTTTCTTCCTAACCTGCCTGCTTGTGTGTCTTGTGTTTTGAGTCCCAATCTGCGTAACCTGACATTAGAATAATACAGTCCATTTACCACAACACCTCCTGAGCCAAATTGCCACATGTGCCACTTTACCCTGAAGCCTCGATTTTTTTATTTTTTTTATATAATCAGCTCGTGCACCTCCTCGCTCCGCAACTCCCGGTTTAGGAACAGTCAAAGCTGTAATGACTAAGTGCAATGTCTTAGTTTACGATGATAGATGACTCTGCTCCATCCGTGATGTGCTGAAAGCTTCTTGTTAGCAGTACACAGCCAGTATAGTTCCATGTTTTTGGCATCTTTTTATACGAATTATTACATGCGATGAAACTACACCACATTTTTGCCTGCCAGTGCCGTATGACTTTGGAGAAATACCGTCACATTAATCAACATTTCTTTTCGACCTACAACTGGACAAAAGATTAGAATGATTCCACTAATATGTGTGTCGTGATGTGTAGATTTTGTAAACAACATTTTAGCTGCTTGAAAAGCTGATGTTCGGATCCAGAGATGATCGTTGACATCTCGTTTGGTGCTCATCGGCCGGGTAGAAACATTTGCTTGTTCTGGTTTGCTGTCAGTTGGCTTATCGATCAACGAGCAAACGTTTCAGCTCTAACAGACTCCAGGAAGTGAATTCCCGCCAAGAAGTTCAGTAGTTGAGCACATAACCCCGCCAGAGAAACCACTTCTCCTCGTCCTTTCATTAATTTAGGTGTTGTTTGGGTGTAATATGTTCACTCGCGAGCTTCAGAGTGGCAGATTCTGTCCACCACAAGACATTCAGGCTAGCTGTTTCCCACTTTATGCTAAGCTAGGCTAACATCACCTGGCTGTAGATTCATATTCAACCGTCAGACGTGAGATATTACAGTCTTCCCTTTCTCGAAAATGTACAACAGTTACTTTAAGAGGCAGGTAAAGGCAGGTAAAAATGTTTGAGGACAGTTTTTGGGAGTTATGAGGAGGCCATTTGTTCAGAAGCCTCACAGAAGCTGCAGCTATTTCACATTTTAAAGATGTCCCACACTAGAGAACCATAATCAATTCATTTTAGTGACCTAATTCGAAGCCGCTGTGTTCGCGGGCCTCATCTAATGAGGACAAATCCTCTCATCCAGGTAAATCTGAGATTCAAGTGGGCGTCACAATTCTCCATAAGTCAGGTCCAGGCGCTCCGTTAACCGGAGAACATCACGTTCCACTCTGCATCAGTAGCTCCCGTAAAAATAGAGCGTCAACATGAGTCAGGATGCACTCGCATTTCAGGATGAGAGACAGCATGACCCCCGCAGAACGGTGAAGTACGCCGGTGCGACTGTTGTGCGCTGGCTTTTCAGACTGTTCAGCGTCTCTCTGCGTGCGCTCTCGCCGGTTTATGTCACATCTCGGGGGGGCCGTCGTGTCTGAGATGACATGTTTGGTGATGGATGTTTCGTCGCCAAGCAAAACAAGCGCACGCTTCTTGCTTTTTTTTTTTTTTTTTCCAAGAGCTTTTTCATTTCGTAGATCAAAAGTAATTATCCGTACTCGCTATTATTCATGCGGGCGTGTGGAGAGCCGTTGACTTCGCTCTCTCGATGAGTCACGATTTATTCACATACTGTACAAGAGTGGGAGACCGCGCGCTGCTGGAGGAGGAGGGATGACAAAATTTCATGTGCGCTGGCTCTTTTCTCGATAAGCAGTGGCTGGCGCAGTAATACCGTCTCCCCGCGTGTGCTTCCATCGCTTAATGTGCAGTCTGCTTTTTGGAAAAGCACTTCAGACATCCACTGTATCTGTCAGAGAGGCTTTTTACGGGACTCATCTGGGAATCAGTAAAGCATTCGGTTTCACCCTCTGGTCCACTAAATGTTTGTCTCTACTTCTTTTTTTTTTGCACAAAGAAGAGAAAAAAAAGAGTCATTTTCAGAACTGTTATTTCTCTTCTGTGAATGTAGCAAAAGGACAATCCTGCAGCACAACACATTTTTCTTTTTATCTCTACACGATGCTCAACGTTGTCAGTCAGGCAGCGACGCACGTGCAAATTGATTCATCTTTGAAGGAGCTTTATCTATTATGATTATTTTTTTCCCCCCCCTTTCTTGTTATACACGTAGGTTCTTGTGCATGAAAAAGATGTTGAAAGTTAAAAAGCCCAAAGTCATCGGCAACAGAAAACGCTGCTCCTGAAGTGCCTGAAACGCCTCCTCGGTAATCCCGCCTTTAATTCTGTGACTTCGTGACATCACATGATGTCACCACGTCACATTTTTGCATAATCTATGCCTATATCGAGATCTTAATCGGGATCCTGCAGGAACAGGACCGGGACCTGCCCAGGTTGGGACCGGCTCCTAAAGTGCTTGATGCTTGATGTCTCCTTTTGTCACCATCAAATAAATGTTGTATGATATCTGATGAAATCTATCAGACATAACGTGTCGACTAGTTCGGCGTCTTAGCCTGCTGCTTTTTGTAGTTGGTTGTAGATCTTCCGGCCATAATTCAGTCCCCCCCCCCAATCGTTGCCGCCAGTCGACAGGGAGGTGAAGGGAAAGTCAAGGAGAGAGAGAGAGAGCGAGCGAGGAAAGGGGGCGCGTGCAAACAGTAATGCTAATTAGCTGTTACTACGCAGCGCTCCCTGCTGATTATTGTGAATGCTCTGATTAGTAAGTGTAAATGAATAATGCTCAGCTTGTAACAACAGTTTTAGTCTCGTTAGCATCTTGCCCTCAGGCGTTGTCCGCTGTGCAGCAGGCACTGTGGATGTTTGACGTGTTTCGTTCCCCCCTGACCCTCCGTAGCAACACCCCGTCTGTGTTTTCGGGACCTTTTTTTTTTGATTTACAAATCAACCCCTGCCTATGAAAATGGTCGAAGTGAAGCTAAATGGAAGCTGAAAGCACGACAGAGCCGACCCCCGGTGCTGGCTCAGGCGTGTGTGGGCTGACCAATCGTCAGACTCTGTATTTGGGAAGGGGTGGGGCTTAAAGAGACAGGAGCTGCAACGGGAGAAAACAAGGATACAGAATGAGAAAACTGATGCGCTTTTGATCATTAAAGCATGTAAACCTATTGTAGTCGTAACCCAAAATTAAATGATGATCTCCTTTTAAATTTTATATCTACTTTTTGCACAAAGAACACAAAACAAGTCATTTTCAGAAGCCTGCTGTTCTTTGTCCTCTGTGAGTGTAGGAAAATTGGTTGGGAAGAAATTCATCAGACCTTTGTTATTGTTTTTTTTTATCTGGGCGGTGCTGCCAAAGCCTTTTTTTTTTATCTACGCGATGCTGTGTGTTGTCAGTAAAGGTGATTTGCAGTGTGGAGTGGAGTGTGGAGATGCACACGTGGATTGATTCGTCTTATGAAGGTGCTTCCTGACGTGTGGTTGATGCTTTTCGGGATACACGGCTGAAGGAAAAAAAAAAAGGGTGAATGTGCGTTTGAAACAGCAATTGTGCCCGTCAACAACGCGCTCTCGGCGAAACGCGCGCCTCTTTATCTGCAGACAGAAATTAAAAAAAAGAAGGTTATCTGCTCCACTGTGCAGGAATCTCTGGTGAAATTTTAATCAGCGCCTGGAAGATGTGTTCATCCGAAGGGAGCGCTGTCACAGAACATCTGCTGGACGATTCCAGTAGATTTCAAAAGGGTTTTTCCTCAGATATGTTATCGCCACTCGTCTGGCAGAGCCACAGAAGCAGCGCCCTCGTCCTCCTCTCTCCGTGGGGCGACACGGCCGGGTGATCTGTGTCTGCCGGTCCGCGCCGCAAGCTCCATTGAGCCTGGGATCGATATAACCCAGTGTAATCTCAGCGCTGGTGTAATAAGCCAGAGCATTACTGTGAGAAAAGAGCTTGCGCCCAACCCCACCTCTTCGATGATTGAAAACCAGATCTGTGGAGAAGGCGAACAGGTGGGAGGAGGATAGGAGTGTGTGTGTGTGTTGGCGAGGTAGGCAGGTGCGCACGTGCATTGTTCGTCGGCATAATAAATCCAAGCGTGAGGCTGTTTGTCCGCCACCACGACAGATTGAGTGGCGACAGCGGAGCTACGCGAGGCGCCATAACTCGGCCTAATCTTACAATACATTACGGGTCGTTTGCACAGAGACGACTCCTATTTCAGCGCTGAATTTAATTTACGAACCGCCCCCGCTGGTGGAGCTCACAAGTCGACCGCAGGTGAACAAACAAAGTATTTCTTCTATTTCTTATGCGGCTTCAGTTAATCTGCAGTTTATTTCACCCTCGGTTCTGCAGCGACGGCTCAGCCCTCCGGTGCTCCTGTCACCACCGGGCCCCCCCACAGAATACATGCGTGTGACAAGTCAATAGGTTTCATCTATCAAGCTGGATTGTTTGTGGGGATCATCCATCACACGTGTACCACAGGAGTAATTGATCGGACGGGGCAGCGCGGGTCAGGCGGGGCACGGTCCGTGTCTACGGGCGGCTGAGGCAGCGAGAACCTGCAGGACGTGTTTATTTTCGTCATCGGTTTCTAACGTTGTTGTGTGTGTGTGAGCATACAAATCTTTTCCATTCCTCCATATTTTTTTTTTTTTTTAGGATTTGAAAAAACAAATAAAAAATTCTCAATCAGCTGCGCACGACCGCGAATCCACAAATGTCGGGACGCTCATTTAAAAAAAGAGAAAAAAAAATTGTGATGTGACATTTGTATGACAACAGCCATTCAGTCATTACGTTGGTTAAACTCAGGTTTTTGTCGTTATCGCTGGTTTAAAAACAACTTCTTGTATTATTATTACAACATTATTCTCGTATTATTACGACTTTATTCTCGTAATATTACGACTCCTATTTTTTTCTTCTTAGTATGGCCCTAATACTCCGTCGTATTTCTGAGATATGACATCATCAATTAAAAAGGTGGAGGGAAGACGAGATGCACCAAGCGTTACTGGAAAAAACTGTTAAATCCTCAGAAGAACAAGACCGTTAAAAGAAATATATTTAAATTTTTAAAAAGGTGCTACAACAGACATTATGTACACAAAGGGCATTTTGGATTCTGCCTTTTTTGCATGTTTGATTTAAGATTACGATATAATTTACTCTTGAATAGTTTTATTACACTATATACAATATAAAGACAGCTTATTGTTGAGTCTCTCTTCCAACTCGTATATTACTAACGCAGAACGTACCGTTTGGTGCACAGTGTCTACAGGAGTGGACAGGTGTCTTTTCAGTCACAGACAAAAAGGTGTACGGGAAAAACATCATGTTAGTCATGTTGGTTTTTAGCTGCCCGGTTTTCCCGAGGATATGAGAATTTAACAGTTATTCCTGAATCACCTTTTTTACACCGTCGATGCATTCTTCATACTTCGGCGGATATTTACTCAACTCCTTCAACACAACATAAATCGGTCCTCTGGGGTCCTGAACACAAACATCTAATACAGACACGCACTCGTGAGGCGACATCGGATCTTCTTTGCATGGCTGCTCTTTGACTCCTGCCACAGTCCGAAGGCTCTTTTAATGGACTTTTCCCCCTGCATTTCGCACAAAGCATGCTGGGAGAGCCTCTGCACAGTGAATAAGTAGCGATGGAAGCTGTGGTCTTGTTCTAATGTCTAATAATAAACGGCAGTAAACATTGTAATGACAGATCACAGAGTACTCCGTCCCAAAGGAGCCCAGCGAATGCTGGAGATGGTTCACCCGTCGTACTTAAACGCATCTCCTTCCCCTCCCTCTGATTCACTTCGCACGTGTGTGTTTGTGTGAGACGCTTTGCACACGACAACAATTTACGCGGGAAGGGATTGTGCTTTGCAGTGGGGCTGATTTAGTGGATATACGGGTAATTAGTTTGCAAAAGAGACTTTGGTTAATTACAGCTTTCTGTCTTGCTTCCTGTTTTTTTTTTTTTTTTTTTTTCTTTAATGAGATGCAAATGGCGC
This sequence comes from Spondyliosoma cantharus, assembly GCA_900302685.1. Lineage (NCBI taxonomy): Eukaryota > Metazoa > Chordata > Actinopteri > Spariformes > Sparidae > Spondyliosoma > Spondyliosoma cantharus. The sequence continues at coordinate 165,424 of OMLP01016329.1, forward strand.
TGGTGCTGCTGATGGGTGTGTGTGACTGTGTGATTTGTGGGTTTATTATGTTGCCGGTTCAGTGTGTAGCTCTACATCAACACATTTAGTGCTTACACACCGGAGGCGCACCGTAAAGGGAAGTCAGATGAATCACGGTTTCCATCTATCTCATTGGATCTCAGTCATGAAACCTGAACTGAACATTTCTGATTTATTTTTAATACTCTCAGTAACTTTCCCTCGCTCACACTTCATGCAGCATATTTGCATTTTAGCTGATGCACTCATCCGAAGCAGCTTACACTGAGGGCTACCGGCAGAGTACATTTTCAGAACTTTCCCATGTGCCATCCGCCTCTCTTCCCATTAGAGTTTTTTTTTTTTTTTTTTTTGCATTTTAATTACACTCTC
>OMLP01016330.1:0-14240 GCA_900302685.1 Spondyliosoma cantharus
ATAAGTCAGGTTTACCCCCTCCCTCCCCTCCACCTACCAAGAAACATTTCTAAAATAGCAACCGCAAACCAGACAGAATGTAAATCTGCACTTTGAAAAGGGTTGAAGAAAAAGAGCTTTGAGGGACGTAGAAAAACAGGTATTCATTTCAGCCCATTTACAGTTCCAGGAGCGCAGAAATGGGTCACAGCACTCCAGCTCCACTCGGACTGTTGAAATAGGACTCCTGGTTTTATTTTCTCGAGTAATGAATTACAGGTTTTTCCACCGGCCGAAGCTCAATTATATTACAGCTCCTGAAAGCTTCATCATGCCCAGGGATGAAGGAATTCAACGCGTAAGCAGAGTCGAATAGAATTGTTTAATTGTATCAGCATGTTTCAGTAGAAATCCGCGCAAGAAAGAGAGAGAGAGAGAGAGAGAGAGAGAGAGAGAGGGAAGGTGGCGAAGAGGCAACCGAGCAAAATGCAGCAGTTACTAGGATCTGAAGCTGAATGTTCTGATGTGCGTTTGCTTTCCGTATAGCTTGGATCAATAATCAAAGTGTTGTGGAAATGTGCCACCCAAGACAGAGGAGGAGAGATTTTGACACCGTAGGCGTGTGTCAACACTTTGAGCTACACGCCGCCAGGCCTGTCACAGCTATTATATAAAAACGCCTGACCGTGATTATTTGACCCGAGCCCAACCGATATAGGCCCATCGGAGATATATCGTATTGGTGTATATGTCGTATCGATTACAGTTTACAGTTTCAGTGCACTGATGTCAATTTAGATGATAGAATAGATTATTACACCGTAAAATATCCGGTGCATTATAATAAATGTTGTGTATCAGACAATGTGTCAATATCGGATTTCTACTACCTACTAAAAATTGAGCATCAGTTGGGCAATTTTTCATTTAAAGCAACATTATGTAGAAATTGCCATTCTGTGTGATTTGGCGTAGGTACTAACTACAAACAACTTCATTACATCATGCGCTGAGTTGACACACCATTCACCCTATTACAAGACACTTTACCATCAAAATTAAAGACTTGAATAAAAACATGCATAATGTTGTTTTAAATTGTTATTTATGTAACATCTGTTCAATGAGCCTAAAAGTAAAACACTGAATTTTTATCATACATTCCAGGAATCACTGCCAATAAATGGCTCTTCCTCATAATTAAAATAAGGTATATGTGTATTTATTAAACCGTTATCTTCTACTGTAATATTTGCAAAATGACCTGGAAAAGAAACTGTAGGACATTAATTGTCAACTAAAATGTCATAGTAGGGACGCCACAACAAGATGAAGACGAAAATAATTTATCAGCTAGCCCAAAAAAACTTTACATTACTGTAAATGTTAATGTGTTATGTTATATATACTTTTCCTGCTGTCCAAGGAAAAACAAATCTCCATATTTGATGCTTTTAAAGCTCTTCGATAACCTGAAGGATACATGGTGAATACATAAAATCAATATTCATGAACAACAAGTCGATCCTGCACTTTCCCTCTGCCTGACAACCTGAGAGTTTTGCTATTACGCAGGTCAAAGTTCAACCGGACCAGATTCTGCGAGGCAAATGAGGCAGAACATCTTCAAACAGGAGTGAGTGCATCTGAACCGAAGACTTGTTTTCGTCCCAACAGTGGCAGCTTCTCTCTCTATGTGGTCCAACTACTCCAAAATAAGCTCGGTTTCTGTTCTGGCACCATCCACAACCCGAAGCACACATGCACAGAAGATCCAGTCCCAATCTGGTTTAAACATCAGCAACAGCTCCAGATGACAGATGACAATCTCATCTGAGGGGGAAGATTCAGCTTTCACATCGAGACATGAGAGAGGGATTTTCCTCTCTGCTGCTGGCTACATCTTTTGTTTTCCACTCTTCGCTGCATTTTTTCCAAAAGGGTGGTGGTGTGTGTAAGGTTTCTCTCCAAGTTCCCAGATTCTCCATATTTGACTTGAGGAGACACGGCATGCGGTACAATACCTGAACCTCAAACTAACTTAGATTTATCGAGATAATCTAATATCAACGTTCTAGCCGCTGAACCGAGCCCTACAAGAAATCTCCTTGTGTTTTCAGTAACATCTCTGCCTTGGATTCGGTCAGGTAAGAAGGTCAGAGGGAGGATTTGTGTCGTAGTTTAAGGTTAACGACCAGGGAAAGTCCAACGTCTCCACCGTGGATCCGATGGAAGCTGGAACAACAGAGCAGTGTTTGAACGCTCGACAGGGAGCAACGGAGGGGGAGAACGAGAGAGCGAGAGAAGAGAAAGCCTTGCAGCACATTCCCCAGAAGACACTCACTTCCTGTCTGTTAGTCTTACTCAGCACCCGGGAGGAAGAGGAGGATGAGGCCCTCACACACACACACTTCCCTCATTATGTGGATATAGAAGCCAGAGAAAATCATTTGCTGAACGGTGAAAGGGGGAAAAAATTTTAAGAAAATGTAATAATCCCATTTTCGCAAGAGGGCCATTTCGCTTTCTTAGAGGAAGAGTTTCCACAGATCTCCGAAATAAAAAATGGCTACGAATGAAGCAGTGTGTGAGAAACACACTTAGAACAACTTCTAAGCATTAGCATCCACCACACAGAAGATACTGGGCGACGTAGCAGTACCCAGACGTAAAATACGATACCGATTGTACTTCGTGAAGGTACCTGTGAATACCGCGTACATTCTCCTCGCCATATGCAACAGTTTTTCCGTCGAGAGACAAAGCGACCCAATAACGGTCTGCGGTTTAGGAGCAGGGAAACAAATTAGTTCAATGAAGAAAATGATTCACTTAGCCTAATTGCAGGTTGTTGTTGTTGTTGTAGTTACTCAGCAAACATGCTGTTACGATGTGCGCGCACACACGCACACACACGCACACACCAGGAGACTGTGCTCAGTCACAAACACCAACGAGACGGGGAAACCCACAGCTGGAGCTCTTCAAACTGACCCGTACACAGAAGGATACGTCAGGGATGTACTCTTAAAAAAAAAACAAAAAAAAACTTTCAGCCCATGCAGACACTTATTCGGATGATCTAGGTTGGAGAAAATGTTACTTCTTTCCCACACCTCCCCCTGGTCTTTAACTTCACGATGAAGGTAAGAAAAGACACAAACATGGTTCCCCCTCTAAACATTAAACTATCCTTCAAGCTTTCATGCCTGCATCGAGGTCTCCCAGCCATTAACTTGGGAGTTCTATTCCCGGGTGCCAACAGTAGAACAGTTAAACCCAGATGGCTGCCGGGGTGAGATTTTGTTGTCACTTTACACTCTATTTACTGATCTAAGCTCCAGGAACCTGCGTCCCTGCCAACGTTGGAGACAGTAAATTTGTAATTGCCGAGCAGTTAACAATTTCCATTTTCTCCTGATGCAAACTGAGCCAGAACAGGGGAGTGAAATACGGCCCGGTCCAAGTAAAAGGGTAGTTTAAGTGTGTACACTGGGATTTTGCTCCAGTGTGCAGACATGCTGGTGAGTCACTGGCACATATTTTAATGGGCACCGAGTGCTTCAGGGTCAGTTTTATTCTCCAGGATTGATGCAATCCCCTGACAACACGGCTGTACGCCAGTCTGATGTCCCACTCTGACCCCTTTTTCCTGTATCTCTTTAAGTACAGCAAGGCTTATTATAGAGGAAACATTTTCAATATCCTGTTTAAAAGCCAATACTAATAATTACCATCACGGGTCTAGACTTAGGGTACGTTGAGATAAATGATCTTACAAGAAATCACATTTTTAAGACAGTTTTTTAGATCTCGATCGATGGATCAAGCACAATCTGCTTTTCAGAGGAATCGGAAATATGGCTGTATTTAAAAAGGGGGAATGCCGGTAGTTTTAAACCTGGGCCCAAAGTTTACATGTTCTGGTGTGTAAATAACTCATAGTTACCAAAAGTTTTGGGATCGGTCCAGTGGATCGCCTCAGGTGACAGCCACAACAAGCTGCAATTGTGGGAACTTTTATGTAGACAGTTGCCCCAAAGGATTACGTTGCAGCCACCGCTGCATAATACAAGTCATTTACACACCAAAATATGTAAATAAAGGGTGAATTCCCCTTGAATGTCCTCTAACCTGAGACCTCAGATGCATATCACATCTATCATCTGCTTCAAGTCATTGGTTCTGATGTTTTTAAGGCTCATTTCCTTTGGTGACGATGTGTCAACTCTCTGAAACCTTTCGAAAGACTGCATCTTCCTGCCAAGAGAGAGAAAATTGGAGCAGAGAGATTTCACGGCTCCGTCACTTGAACTGACCAAACCTTTAGCCAAGAAGTCCACGAGAGAGCACACAGACACACGACAGGCTCATCACAACGCAGCTAATGACAATATATTCCCCATTCATACCAATTAGCCAGCCTCTTATCTAAACAGTGTTCAATAGCGAGGCAAAGTCCATTTATCCAAGTATTCAACCAACCACGAGCTGGGTTCAATCCACACCACGTGGAGCGATTTGATCAATGCAGCCTGATAATCATTTATAGGATGGGAATGAAATTGAACTGCAGCCATTAAGTTTTATCCGTTCATCAATAACCAAATGTGTTTAGTTCTAAACATCTTCAGGCTGCTGTGAGTGTCTTCCTTTATCCAAGAAAGAAATGCCAAATATTCTGCAAAATTCTGTAAAATTCTGTTTTATATTAGAAAACACTGAATATCTTTGGGATTTTAACTGCTTGGTGGACAAAATAAGATATTTCAAAGACGTCATCTTACACTCTGGGAAATTCTACTATGCATTTTTCACTATTTCCGGAGCTTTTTTGCATTAAGAAGTTGCATCTCTGTTGTTAATCTGACAGTTCTGACAATTTACCTTACTTATGTGTATGGATTTATCAGTTTGACACACACACACACACAAACACACACACACACCAAAAAACACTCAAAACCTCTCATGTATGTGTACTGCAGTAATGTGTTATCCATATACAAGTCATTGCATTAATGTTTAGCCATACTGTAGACAAGCACATGCAGTTTACTTAAAAATTAGCCACTGACAGCATTCCTGAGAGAGGTGGTGATGTTTTTCAAAGACCAGTGTATGGAATTTAGGTTTCTCTCTATGATACGTATCATTTCCGAACCGGATCGTCACTGCAGCCGTGAGAAATCCAGACTCGCTCGTATAACACTAAAAAGTTCAGATGTTGAGCCATTAGTGTTTGGGAAGCGATCACGGGGTGATTCGACCCCCGTGGCTCTTTGCCGAGAGTCCAGCACACTTAATTTTCCAGGAAAGGAGAAGCCAGAGATACCGTCACAGACAATAAAACACTGAGTAAAAATATACTGGAGTTCCCATAAAAATTATTTCATTATAGTCCAAACTCTGGCCTTCAGGACATGATGTACCACGCCGGAGCAGACAGCTTGTCCAATCAAAACACAGCCAGATGTTACAAAGCTCCAACCCAACTGGATGAGCGATTTATTAGGACTTGAATTGAAATCTATCGGTACAAAGAAAAAAAATGACATCCAGTAACAAAGATAGGCCGTGACAAGCTTCTTGCATCCGTCATCGATCATGTACGAAACTTAACAGATGCTCGAGATTGTGGAATGACTTCTAAGAAATAACAAAGTTACATATGACCAGATGTCCTGGTTTCTTCCTGAAGGCCAGAGGTCAAAGGTCAAAAGTCAAAGCTGTTTCACAGCAGAGACAGCGGCGACATTTAACCCTCCCAACCTTCAACAGCGCGATCAGAGCGGCCGTTTTCTGTTCTTACAACCCGGCTGCGACGTCAACATGAGCAATGTCGACCATGATGTCACGACGCAGCAATTGGTGTGGAAACAAGCTGTTGGCAGAGATACGAGACCGAACTAACAAACTGTGAGGTCCCGGCGGACTGGATAGATTATACGCACGGCATGCGAGACGCACAAGCAGACACGGAGCGAGAGACGTGGAGCATGGTATGTCCGGGGGACACTCGGATTTAGGGCCGGCCTCTGGTTAAGTTGTTTTCCTGGAAGAGTTGGGGATGACATGGAGCTTTGAGGAATGTACCGAGCAGCGAAAGGCAGCAACCAGGACATTCTCGAGGGGAACTACGTGCGTGCATATGTCTCAGTGTGTGTGGGATAAACTTACACCGAGACCGGCTGCTCGCTGAGGATATTCCTCCTCCCAGTTAAAAAACATTACACACAAACAGGGACGTGGGCACACTTTAATACCATGCTTTTGTGTTGTTTTTTTTTAACTGCAGTATGATCAGGAGTCCTGCTTGGCTTCCTCTCAGCTCCGTCTCCTTGGAAGAACTGATAGAGAATCCAGCCCGCTTACCTAACACACTCTTGTGTTTTGAAATATGTGATAGATGACCTCAGCCTCTCAACAGAGACCGGCCTGCCCTGACTCCACGAGTCTGTCATCGCCCGTTTAACTGTTCGCTGTCACTTGCGCCTCATCAGAAAATTGGTCATTTTTAAAAAGTGGAGTCTGGCCTTACAGACAGTCACCCAAAATGTCATTAACGCCATCGTTTACTGCAGCAACCTTCTGAGACCACCTTTTTTTTTCTGTCCCAGTCAGCTTTTGTGGTTTTTTTTCTTTGTGCAGACTTGTTTGAAAAACTGCACGTTCAGGTCAATTTCAGTTTAGTCTGAAGGACACATGCACACCATGAGAGCTCGTGTCAGCGACTGCCAGCGGTCAGGGTGCGTTACTGCCTCTGTGAGAAGCCCAGCAGGACATCACCGATGGTCATCTTAACTTCAGCCGGCACACAAGCGTGCGTGACCGTGAACTCATCAGCTTTGTTCCAGTGGTCAAAGTTTCACTTCCTGTTGGTGGCCACCGGAGCTAATTGGCTCGACTTAATTGGCCTTTAATTGATTGGTTGGTTCCAGATCACGCGCACGACACGCACAGGTTTCCAAACAACGCATTTAACAAAAAAAAAGAAAAGAAAAAAAAAAAAAGAAACGACTCCTTATATTTTAAAGTTGCTCAAAGTGGTAATTATGTAGAGGAAGTGTTATTTTCTGCGTCTTACAGTAAACAAAGGGTTGTGACAGGGCTGCAGCAGCAGTGTGCAGCTTGTTGGGGGAAAAAGAAAAACAACAACGACAAGGCTGCAATTAAAAGAGAAGAAACGTGGACACGATGGAAAACGTGATACCTAAAAATAGCACCAAACTTCCAGCTCAGTCGAACAAGTTAACTTTTTCTTTTACCTAACAACATGATTTCCAACTTCTTGCGGTCCACCCGAAACCTCTCCTCAGTCCACTCCGGGTCGGGCAGCGGATGGGGTCCGCTCAGGTCCTCCTCTGATCCCGGGAGAGGGGAGTCGGTGCTGCGCTCGCTGTTGGAGCCATGGTCCGACTGCTGCTGCTGCAAGTATCCGCATAAAGTGTCGCACTGGGCAGCCATTGCGCTGCGCAGCAACTTCTCCAGAGGCCAGGTTGTCTGCCGAGTTCACGGAGCAGCGCCGCACAGCAACAACATACAGCGAAGAAACACACACACCAACCAAGTCCTCGGGAAAGTTTCACGTGTCATCCAACAAAAAAAAAAAAAAAATTGGAAAAAGACGGAGAGAGAGGAGGGATAAGAAGAAGAAAAAAAAAACGAGACTCCTCCCAGAAAGACTCTTTTCGAGCGTCTACCTCCCCCTGGGCTCCTGAGAAGGTTCCCCAAACGTCAGCAGGAGCATTTTGTTCGAAAAAAAACCTCACTGGATTCAATTGTGAGAGCAACATTTATCATCTCTTTTAAAGCCAATGATAGCAACAAAATAAATAAAATGAAATCCTAGTTATAATGAGCTGAAAACTATGTTACACAGACAATTTAACAGCACCAGATATGAAAAATAAAGCCTCTAGAAAAGCACAAAGGCAGGTTCACTGGAGGATTTCTCTGCCCTTTTTTTCTTTCCAGTCAGGCTGGCAGTTTATAATAACACCGCATGCAACCAATTTATTGGATTGTAGAGGAAACACTACACATCCTGAGAGAGTGGGTAAAGGGAAGCAATACAGGATAAAGAGAAACCAAAACAAATGTGGTGCAAGCGAAGTGAAACAGACTCCAGCATGGGCCACGACCCGTAGAACAAAGATGCCGTATGTGTGCTGAATAAAGTATAAGAGAGACGGGGTGTGGAGAAGGTCACTGACCTCAGTTATGCAGAACAAAAAGTTCTAAAGTCCCTGTGAAAATATAGTTCCAGGGTTATTCTCTTCCTGTGGCCAGGCAATGATTAATAGCTGTTTCTCAGTGATGTATGGCCTTTGAGTTGAATTTACATTTTTAGTGTTTCAGCATGTTTCTGTTTACAATTCTCCACATTTTATGATTTCTCCTCCACGAGAGCACCCCGTGATGTGCTACCATAAACTGTATTCTTCACGTTTAAATTAACTCCTGTAGGTTTCACTTGGTAGCCACTTAAGATTGCCCCACGCCAGTGCCCAGTGTTTTTCTAATTCAGGTCAAAGGGGGACAGGGAAGTCCAACAAGGCTCCTCGTTAGAAGTTATAGCGCGACCTATAGTTTAAAAAACTTCAGTATCAGTCTTGTGAGAACACAAGTGTTGTGTGTAATTGCACAGTCCAAGAGCTTTACAGTTCTCTGAATGTTTGCTGGAGTTTTTATATCCAAGTACAAAAAACAGATTTATTTTAAAGTACTGTCCTTCCTTTACCCCTTTACAATCAAACACATCTAAGAATAAAAAGAGAAATCTGTACTAAAATACGTTTGGAATGAAAAAGGTGATATCTCTGATTCAGCCGTATCGATGTTGATTTGTTTCTAAACTCTCCAGAATTAGTCCAACAGTGAGTGCAATGCTTTCAAAACCTGGCAGCTATATTCTATATTACCCACAAAGAGGTAATTTATTCATCCCATTACATACAGTCTCCTCTGAAAACACAAAAGGCTTGATACATCTCTTTTTCACATAATCACTAGTACTCCCCGAGACCTGTAAACACACTTTAATGTGTGAAATTGGTGGAGCTGCCCTTTTATCTGACAGCTTTCATCACAAAGCAAATCACCCATGGTGCTGCTGTAACATGGCACTCTCTCTCAGACCACTTCTTGCTCACTTGGCGTAAAATCTTCCATCACCTGGGATTATAAAGGTGGATATTTCCATCTACCTAGATGTACGACTTCATTTTAATGAAGAGGAAAAACATTGACTCTCTCCAACGCAATTACTTAATGTGTTCCATTATATTTCTCTTTCAGCAAGTCAAGAGTTGAACATCTTAAGGGCTGACATTTGTTTACTACTAGTCCTCACCAAACCAAAGAGATTAAATATATGTGAACAGCTGAATGAATGTGTAGCTTCAATAGTGTACCGACCATCAGAGGTGGTGATAATTGGTGGTCTGATTTCAATGGACTGAACATTTCTTCTCATCTCACTACTAAAGCAAGACACTATAATAACCACTGTCCACATTAATAACCATATTACACATGGGCCTGAATTAAATGTAAAAAGTCCCTGATATTAACTCGTCCAGGAAAGCAACAGCCTCGTGTAAAAGGTTCCAGTGGTAAAAAGTAAAGGCTACCACCTAGTGGCCATGTGAATATTAAAACAAGGGATGAAGTCATACAAACATACTGTATAGAGAGAGAAACATTTTATATAATACAGCAACAGTTCAGACCTCCAGTTTACGTATGTGTATCGTCAAGAAAATAATATACGATTCACATTTTGATTAATGTTTTAATGAAAAATGATGAAAAATAAACTCAGTATAGTCTTGTACAATCTATTAAAAGAAAAATACAATCAGGCCATCCCACCACAACTTATAATAGTAAAAATAATAATAATAATAATAATAATAAAAATAATAATAATAATAATGCCAATTTAAAGAAAAAATAAAACAGTAAAAACAGTTAAGTCAAGTAAAGTCCGAGGAGAGAAAGTGCCCCAAGCGAATAAAACACCTTAACTAGAACCAGTGTGGATGAGGAGTTGAAACAGTACTGTCATATTTTGAGGTGTTCAGGGATGAATCATTTTCCTCAAGTTGCATACTTCTGAGTCCACTCTTTAGCAGTTTTGTTGTACCTAAAGAGAAAAACAGAATCAGATGAGGTTCCCAAAGAATCGTCGATTGGTTTAAGTTTCTACACATGCAAAATATATTGACTTTTGTACTCACTGCGCTCTGTCTGTTTTGTAGGTTTGTGCAATATCTGGGACTAGTGGATCATCTGGATTTGGGTCACATAGCAAAGAGCATATGGATAATAAAACTGTGGAGGAAAGAACAAAAGTCGGTATGCGGCACAGGTTTCAATTATATCAAAAACTGTGTCAACTTCTTAACTTCTTCTCCATATACCAATTTAAATACACATGGACAAGTTTTGATTTCATGCACCTTCATATCAAAATCCCATTAGTTCAGGTGCTTGAAAAAAAAAATCTATTTTTAGACGCTACTTTCATCTCAGATTTTTGAACATCCCCTCTGTTTGCTCTGCCAATTATACAGAAGAAACCCTGCAGTGTCACAATTTTCAAAGTGGCAAAAGTACACAAGGTGCAGAGGTTCATTTTTGGATAATCAGCATTGAAAATCCTGTTACCTGTGTTCACAGGGCTGGAAATCATTAGCTTGAAAGACACCAGATTTGGTGACAGCACTGTGTGTGCGGATTATTTCCAACCAAGCGGCTTCACTGCCTTGCTATGTTTGATATACTGCAAAGTACCATCCTGGGCACCCCTCCTCCCCCCATGCTATGTTTAGCCCCAACATCCATATTTTACCTTAAAAATGCAAAATTACATCAAGCAAAACACTTTCCTCATGTGACTTCAAGGTAAATCTTCAGTGTTCTTCAGGTTGATGCAGATTTTAAATTACCTTTTGATATTGTAAGGGCAGGGGACCACTGTTGTCTCAAGATGTCAAGGCAGATGCTACCATTGCTGTTTATGTTTGGGTGAAAGATTTTCGTTGTGAAGGCAACCTATGAAAATAACAAAAGAAAAAAGCAGCAGTAAGTAATATAACCTGTTTTTCAAAGTGGATTCTGAATGTGAACAGGGTGTCTGTCAAAGGACACACAAATTGCAATTTATTTTCTGAGCAGGGCTGCATCTTGTCATTCATTATCAATAAACATGGAAAAATAGTGAAACATGCCTGTTATAACAAAGTGATGCACTTCTGATCAATCTCTGAGGTAGATAATCTTACCTTCGGTGGTTTAAAGGGATAGTCAGTGGGAAAATGGACAGAAAGGAAGAATACTCCTCCCTGATATGGGCTGTCAACCTGAAATAGGGGGAAAAGATTGTCAAGCCATGCTTAGCACTGTATGGGATGAAAATTCAATTTCAATAATCTAAATCACAAGCAAGATCGGCCATATTGCCAGTGTTTTTCTTTTCTCCACCCATGCCTATTTGCCTATGACCATAGCCTGCAGCTGTGCTTTTTCAACACCATGGTGACTGCTGGAGGTGGAGACGATACAGACACAGAACCGGTGTGGCAACATTTTGCCTTCCACGTAAGTTATGTCAATGGCAATCGACATCTTGTAAGATATGTTACACACGAGTTCTGCTGCACACTCACCGCGTGAGGAAACTCAAGCTGTTTCTGTTTTTTGCATTTAACAATTTGTCTGAAATAAGTAATTGCTGATAATAAAATAAACAATAACCTTTTGAGGGGTAGGATTAAATAAGTGTATTCTTCTTCCGACTCATTTCACTCATGTCAGTGCTTGTTAATAAAATATACTTTGTAACATGCTTTTCATTTTATTATACTATACTATTTTATTATAATATACTTTATTATATCTGTTGAACTAATTCAGCTTTGTGTTTTTTTTTCCACATAATTTGCATTCATTCATCTTTACAAATCAAGACTTGATAGTCCAACAAGGACATCAGCACTGAAGAAAAAAGTTTGAATACAGAGTCCAAAACAAACAGGGATTTGGAGAAATGTGAGACCCCCTAAAGTGAGAGAGCAACTAATCATTTATATTATTCTGTGTTCTTTAATTAAGGTTTTCTTTAAATTAAGACATCGTGGTATTCTCCCTTTTCCCATCATCTATAGACCTCAGTGAATAACACTAAGCTAGACTGTGCCAGTCAGTATTCTCCATACAGAATAGAAAGGTCAAATGTAAAGTCAACATAAAACACTATTGTCTAGAAATCCAGAAGCAGCTTGTGTTTAAAAAAAAAAAAAGAAGAAGAAAGAAATCTAGAAAAAGCTCACCGGTCCCATGATGCTAGCTTGCCAGTGAAACACTAAAGGAAAGGAAGATGAAACAAACAATCTGTGAGAACAATATTCAGTATCATGGCTTTAAAGCCACAGATCAGAAACAATGCAAACAGTTCCCAAAGAACAATAATGTCGTTTTCAAGAATGACAGTGGGAAATTACAGAGTCAAAAACTAAGAAAATGACACGTTTATGTAAAACCCAGATTCCAAAATATGTGGGACACTGCGTAGAATGCAATCATTTCAAAGCGCATTGTGTTTACCGGCAATGGTTTCACATTCCTGAGCTAATATAGTAGCTAATGTAGTTTGAACAATCGTGCCTTTTACAAAATGGCCAGCCTCACCCCATCTTTGCTTGAGCATGTCGAGGATTCCCCCTGTCACGCACAAATCACGATACGATCACCTGTTAACAAACCTGTTCACCTGCGGAATGTTCCAGACAGGTGTTTAAGAGCAACTTTAGAACAACTTTACCAGTCTTGTGTTGCTCCTGTCCCAACTTGTTTTAAGAAAATGTTGCTGACATCATATTCTGAGTATTGCAAAAATCTATGAAGATAATGAGATTCCCCCTCATCAAACGATTACCAAACCATCGCATGCCTTCTTATTCGTGTTTTACACAGTGTCCCAGCTTTCTCGGGACCAGGGTGGTACATGTCATCAGGTATTCTCACACTTACTGTCGTCTCCTACAGGTCCAGCTGAACAGGAAGCTGGAGGGTCCTTTGAAAAGTCGTCTAACTCCTGTATCAATGAACAAGCATATTTTAAGCCACCGATAGCTTCTGCTGCAATGCACCTAAAACACTTCAATTCGCAAACGGTTTAGTTTACAGTAGAACAACTCGTAAACTAACGTCAGCGGAAAAACGAACGTAAACATCGGGTTATTAAGATACAGTGTTAGGTATCCAGGAACACACGATGAGGTGCTCTCATACTGCTCGATAGCTAACGTTAGGCCAATTTTAGCTGGTAGCGGCGAAGTTAGCACAGTGAAGTTTAAACGCTTAACGTTAGCAAAGCTAACCGGCTTCTGTGTAATGTCGCCGCACCTGTCTTGAAAAACTGAGTACAAGCTGTCTTTTGTATTAATAATCTGGCGTTGACACATTGACAAACGTGAGTACAACCACCAACCACGTACGGTTAGCAAACAAATGCTATCAGATGACGGACTAGCTAGCGTTAACGTTGCTGCGATGCTTCCATGTCGCCCCAACGTATTCTGTGTGTGAAAAATAAGAAAAGGCGAATACTCTTACCTTTTTTATTCTTTTTAAAGCCATGGTAAGTCTTTCAGATGGAGTTAGAGAAGGTACGATGTTTGCTGACAGCTGTCAGCTCTAACTACACTCACTTTCTGCCGACTCGCTGTTATTTGTTTTGTCAAACTGATTATTTCTTTTGTTTCCGCGTTTTTGTTCGACGACGAAGAATCGACCGGTGCATTGTGGGAAGGTGAGTTCTCTCTCAGGCCACTTAAAGGGGCCGCTCACCTACAGAAGAGGGTCACAGTTCCCCTCGTCATACTGCTCTTTCAAGCCATCAGTGTGATTAAACTCGAAGCTATTATTCAAGGAATGCAGTTTAGCTCCTAGCCATTTTCCAAGCAGTGGAGTTTTCGTCCCAGCCTTTATTCATACTTATTCAGCATCATCTTCATGCACAGTTAAGCCAGAAATGTAGTTTAGCCCCCAGCTATTATTCACTGAATGCAGTTTAGCTTCCAGCCATTGAACAAGTAAACCTTTAGCTTGCACTTCATTTAGCATCTTTCTACCTATTCCCTCTCTTCTAACTATTCTATAATAGTATAATAGTATACATATAGCACAAAATGTGCCCCACTTTACCTGAACAGAATGAAAATAGATGATTTTCTTTAAAAAAACAAAAAACA
>OMLP01016332.1:0-13385 GCA_900302685.1 Spondyliosoma cantharus
CCCAATAACAAGCTGTGGTACAGAGACTTCCTGTCGCTGGTCAATCACCCGACTCTGAACAGCGTGGACGAGTTCTGCGAGCAGGTTTGGAAAAGGGAGAGGAAGCACAGGAGGCAGAAAGCTCACCTGGTGCAGCAAGTACAAATACACCAGCAGCAGCAGCAGCAGCAGCAGCAGCAGAAGGCTGTGGTGAACCCTCACACCCATATGCATGCTCAAGGGCTGGCAGCCAAGTGGAAACACCTGCAGGAGAGGCAGAAGGGACGCAACCGCAGGACCCATGAACTGGAGAGGGCCCCCCGCAGTGTCTGACCCGCAAAAAAACCTTGACTTTTAACACCCGAATCCTGAAACCACACCCAGTTCTCATTCTGTAAACCCTGATTAACTTACCCACTTTTCCTCCTTCATACTGAGACTTCTTCCACAAAAAAGACTGAATAGAAAACTGGAAAGAAAAAAAAAAAAAAAAGGTAACACGACCCTGATCCGCCGGCCGCTGTGCGCCGTGCGTGGGCAGCCATGTTTACAGTGAGCCAGCACGGAGGACCGCAGGAAACAGGATGTTGTACCGCGCCATGCCATTGGAGCATATTATCACAGCTGGCCTCTGTGGCCTCGAACACTGCAGAGGGACGGTGTCGACCAGCGCAAGAACTGGATGCACATACCCACCCTACAGACTGTGGCCGACTCCACGTTCAGATGGCTGCGTCGACTGGCATCGTCTCACGGCATGCGACTTAGGTGTACTTTATCAGTGTGAAAACTAAAGTAGATACCTGATCATACCTTTTCTATTCCGCAGTAACGAAAAGAAGAGGACCTGGGATTGTATTAAAAACAGCGCGGAGGGTAAACGGACTTACAAAGCACAAAATAAGTGTACAAGTACAAGACGGGATATTTGGTCAGTTTTGGTATTAAAGATGGTTAAAAAACAGTTAAAATGCCCCAAGCACTGCAAGAAACCGGGAGCGACAGTCACCATTCGTCAACAAATCCAATTATGTAGCCAAGATCCGTCTGTAAATACTGTATTCTATGACGTCTCCTCGTACTAAAGGGAATGGCTCGCAGTCGTCTTGTTTCTTTTCTGTTGTTTCCCCCCGGATAGAAATTTATTTAAGAAAAAAAGTCTTTCGGGGAAAGCAGTTGTAAACAGGGAGATTTTGTACTCGTCTGTGTGTCTACGCCCTTGATAAGCTTCCCAAACAGAGTCAGGTTTTTATTATTCTGTTTTGTTTATCTTTCTTTTCTCCGAGCATCAGATTCCTTCCAGTGTCAACAGTCGTTAAACGGGCTGTCACTTTGCGGGGGAACGTCTGCCAGCTGCATCAATCTCGGCCCACGCAAACGGCACGACGCGCCGGGTTCTTCCACGTTCCTTTTTTTTGTTTGTACACACCTTGTTTCCGCTTACATGTGTATTTATTAATATACAGCTATGTACATTGTGAACATATTTGTTGATATTTTTCTTGCAGTTCATCATTTGGTTGGATCAATCGCTGATCTGAAAAGAAAAAAAAAAAAAAAAAAGACCTGTATGATCACAAAAACTGTAGTAAGACTTGAAGTTATTTATGGTTTTTGGTCGATATCACGTACATTACATATCAGATTCACTGAGCAATAACTCAGTATCCATACTGTATGTTTTTTTCTTTCACTTTTATTGCCTCATATCCAGATTCTTCTTCACAGGCGGTGTAGTGTCAAAAAAAAAAAACTCCAAAACATTTCACTGCATGTTACAGAGAAAAAGACTCAATCCTTTAATATACAATGCACAAAACACAAACCTGGAATGTAGCTGTGAACATTATGTAAATACAAATACTATGGTCTATGTTCGACACTGTGTACTAGTGCATGTGAATACTATTGTAGTGTTCCTGTTTTTGCTATAGCGACGATATACTTAGTCTGGTGTTGTCACCGTTATTTTGTTGTTTGCTTATGCGGTACACAATATTAACTATTTCAAAGATGTATATAGTATTTCTGTTAGGACTCTAAACTGTATAATTGATAATTCCTCCAGTAGGTATTCAGAAAAAAAATAAAATAAAAAAAATAAAAAATAAAAGAAGATCTCAAAAGGATCTTACCGCAGATTTAATTGTGCACAGACAACGTTGAACAATGCCGGTTGAGCAATGCAACACATCGGTTTGTCAGATGACCTTATCTAGTAAGTGTTTGCAAACCTCGTCTGCCCCTTTGGAAGCCGTGACGGAGGGAAGAGATGAGAAACAGCTGGAGCCGGCCAGCTTGAGAAAGTGATTTCAGGGCCAATAAGACGAGTTTGAACACCGGCGTCGTGGAGCTTTCAGTAGAGATTTGGGGGGGGGTGCACACGATAAGATCATCATTATGAAAAAAAAAAAACTGAAAAAAGGGGTCCCTGTCCTGGACACACAATGAAAGTGAGGAAATGAAGTGCTGCTGCTGCTGCTGCTGCTTTTTTGGCATGATGATGATGATGATGATGATGGTGATGGTGGTGATGTATTCTACTGATCTAATAAATGTCTCTTCATAAAGTGCTGGTTTCATTAAATCTATTTTTAATGCGCCGCGTCCCGCTGCTATCGTGATATGTGGCGAGTGAGGAGAAAGGTTTCCTGTGGCGTCGCTGATCAGATTAGATTTCCGAGGGACCTTGATTGCATAATAATGAGAAGAAAAAAAAAACTTTTATTAACTTGTGCAACTCATCTTTTGTTCAACATTTGGATATGTTCAGTGCTGTACTAGTCCTGACACCTAACAAGTTCTGTGTACTGACATAGAAAAATGGGCTAATTAATGATCTAATTAACTGAAGTAATTAACACAACTGGAAATATATTAAAAATCAGGATCGTTATAAGTACGAACATCAGTGAGCTCAAGTGCCTCGTATATTAAAATGTGTGTTGAGAAGTGCAGTTATTAGGTGCCTCGGGCGGTGGAGGGATTACTGTAAGTTGTTATTAAGACCTTGATGTGTGATGTGATGTGAATAATACATGAGGTCCCCGACCGTCTCCAACTGAAATCAAGCTGCTGTATTTGCATATCAACAGGAGTTGGTGGTTCAAGATACAGTCTGACTTTGGCTTCCGGTGCATGCAAGCAGAAAAGCAGAAAACCAACACGTTGCAACCAAATATCAGTTCTCAAGGGGAGAGGCAGGAGTTCATTTCAATAAATCCTGCAACAACATTTGAAGTGTGTTTCACTACTGCCCTCTAGTGGTTACCATGGAGAAACACAGCACATTTGTTACATGGGGGGAAAAAAAAAAGTGGTTTCACAGTTCCATCTGTTGGTAGACTGCGTAGTGGCAGACTCTTTTTTTAAAAATCAAAATATAGCCTCTGTTGACACTTCTGGTCACCTTTGATCTGAGGTCAAAGGTGACCAGAAGTGTCTCACCTGGGCTCTGACCTTCACCTCTGTGCTCGGTTCAGCTGCTGCTGTGGGAGCTCATGAGTTTCCGTCCGAACCGCCTCAGACGCCTCAAAGGGAACATTATCGAGATCTAGTTCAAACACACACAGGGAGTCAGTAGCAGTGTGAAGTGTTGTACCCGTGACCACGTAAGCCGAGACCAAAGTCATGACCAAGATCTGAGTGTGTCAAGACTTTCAGAGGTTGAGAACAATTTTTTGTACAAGCATGAGTTTTTCTCGGCGACTCTTGTCTTCCGAAACAAACCATCATGAAGTGCAGAATTTAGCAAACATTCATTCAATTCAGTGATATCCCTGCAGCTGTGGTCTTGAACGGTCTTGAAATAAATTCTGGAGTCCTCTGGAGTCTGAGCCTGAGACATGACTGAGTAGAAATGTGGTTTATTCCTAGACTTTCCGGAAGTGGTCTTGAGACCAAGTCCAGGTGAATGTATAGCACAGGATCTCTGGGTTATTATTTTTAGACTTAGCTGACTTAATATTTCTAGTTTTCTCCGTCATGGTTTGGTTAGCATAGGGCAACAAAACAACTTGGGTGGGTTAAGTGAAAGATGGTTTGGGTTAGTGTTGACCTTGTGTTTGAAAGGCCCTTCTCTTCCATGTGAGAATGTTTTTTTTTTCTTTCTGGTCTTTACCCAAATGAGATTAGTCAGTTCCATCGATGATCCTGGAGCAACGTTACTCACGATTTTAAAGGAAAAGCAGCAACGCGATGATATCAGATCGTGCATGATACCAGGATGACTACAACATTATACAGGATGGCAGAAATACTAATGAGCCCTGCAAACCACACACGCTGAGAACAGCTGAACAGAAACAGAAGAAGAAGGGTACGGTTGCAAAAAATTGCAGCACAGACAGCACATACTTTCATCATGTCATCATGGACTCAGAGCAAAGTACAGCTATTCAGAGTTTTCAAACACAAAGCTCCTTGATAGGATTGCGCCGTGGCATTGCAGTCATACCTGCGACACAGAGCGTGACTGCCCTCCGGTGGCCGAGAGGACCTCTTTCAATACGGTTCAGCTGCGACGTCCCACTCTGCCTGGTGGAAAATAGCAGCTCCCCCCCCACACCACCCCCTTTGACTCGCAGCCAAGGCCACGGATGAGTGAGAAGGGCCTCCCTGATACTCACACAAAGGGACCACTACGCACCCAGTGGAAAAACTGACATGTGAGTGACAGAGCTGGGCAGAGGGAATACAGAGATGTGGGAGTTAATAAGCCTCTCGCTGCACTTTTTTTACTGCACTGTGGAGATTAACAGTCAGTGAAGCTGGTTCAGTTTTGTATAAAACATTTCGACACTGAAACACTTACCGCACTTTCGGTTATAACAATTCAGTTCAGTTCTTTTTTGTAGAACATTTGTGTACATCCCACAAAACACACAACGGGTAACAACATATCATCTAATAAATGATAATAAATGTGACAAAATTGCCCACAATGTAGACAACGAATACCTGGAGGGCGTTTCAAAAGAAACCCGAGCGTGATTACTCACCTTGCCTGTTTTTTTTGTTTTTTTTTAAGTGAAACTCGCCGCAGCCTCTTCCCAGGAAAGGTGTGGATTAGGAGTCATCTGGCAGGCAGCTGAGTGAATATGTCAGGCGCACGCCACACAGTGCATTCGATTCTTCCCCTCAGACACTTATCATCTTTTACTGCAGCTGCATCCTTTACTGCGGCTGTGGGGAAGAGGCACCCGCGTGCTCCCACTCTATCAGGGGGCTTGGAAAGGGTGAAATGGAGCAGAGATAGGGCCGTTTATTTTACACTAGTGGCGATGCGCTGGGTCGCCGCTTCACTGGGCCCAGTAGGGTTCTGCCGGTGCATTCCAGCTGGTCTGCTCTGGGTCACCTCGAGAGACAACACGTCTGGGGAGATTGATGGGAAAACTTCCAAAAGCAGAAGATTCGGCATCAGTTTATCGTATACATACATCCACATTGTTGCTGATGTTGTACTGCAAACCCCAGGCGTGGGTTCTCCCCAGTGTTTAGCTTCTTTCTGAAAGGATGACTCGCCACACAGCTGGAGAAGCTGCATCTCCCCTCAGAGCTGCGGCCAAACCCGACCCGCTCAGCCACAACACGTCTGACACTGGCTCAGCTAAAGAACGGACCCCTGACAGCATCCGGCCCATTAGCCAGGCGAGAAATAACATTCGAATGTCATAACCTGGATCTGCCACCTTATAGCAGAGTGCGGTTATATACCACATCGCTCTCGGGGTGAGGTAATGATCTGCTCTCTCCCCTCCAGCTGTCTCTTATCAGAGGCTTGGTCATAGAGTCAATACCGGTCAAGTGTGTGTATGTGAGCGTGAGGGTTGTAAACTCAATTTTGCAGGATGGGGGTGGGAGGGGGAGGCTTTGCTAGCTCATGGATGAATAATGCTTTGAAGCGTGGTCGGATTCGTGCGTGCCTGCGTGCGCTGTTCTCTCCGTCAGACTTTGGTAGCGTGTTAGCGTCGCGTTAGCATGCAGGGGCGCATCCCTTCGCCCGGGGTAAAACAGAGGACAGCGTATTTAGCTGTGGCAGCTTGGCAGCAGCGGCGCTGGTGGTGCACCGTACAGCTGGCAGGGACCTCGAGTGCCTCTCCGCTGTGAGTGACGGCACGGCACAAGAGGTTTACATGACAAGACCTTTAGCTCATTTCCTACATGGAAAAGAGCTGATCTCGTGTTATTATTTATGTCTGTCACATTGTCATGGAGATGTTAACTAACTCTCATGGAACAGACATGTTTTACAGTGTATGCTAATATACTGCATTATATGGAGGAGGATTAGGGAAAAAAAAATAAATAAACAAGTGTCCTGGCTTTTTTTTCACAACTTTTTCTTAGAGTTCTGACTGTAAACGCCAGAAAAACTGAACTTATAATCAGACTACAGTTTGTTTGTTTGAGGAAAATAGTTTTCGGTTTCTAGTGAGAATTCAGAATATGGCCAGAATTCTGAGGACTTTAAACTCATGCTAATTGTGGGATTATAATCAAAATGCTGTTTTTTTTTTTCCCCCTCAGTATTCAGACTTTTAATTCAGAGAAGAAAAAAAAATCACAACTCTGATTATAATCTCAAAATCTTGACTTTAAAATCAGAAATCTGAGAAAAAACTAAAAAAGTCAGATTTTTTTTTTACACTGGCCTTCATCCTCTTCAATAGAATAACAGCTTCTATTCCAAAACATCTCTTCTTTCGTCCACATATTTCATTATAGGAAAATACATGCCGAGCACACGCACAAACGAACCTTGTACCAATTGAAGCAATTTAGCCAGACATGATGACATGAAAGACATTTCCATGTCCCAAACAATAAAACTGTCAGTGTGATCTTTGAAGTCTTTCATTGGTTTCCCTGAAGCAGAATAAAGTCACACCTTAATTTGCTGGCTGTCGTGTCAAGAGTTGCCTCCACAGCTTTGACAGTTCACAGATTCAAAAAACTCATTTTTTAATCCGGCCGTCCGTCAGCTTTTTTTTCCTCATCAGACACTTGAGTCATCTCCCGATCAAGTAAACAAAAGAAAAGTGAACTCTTCCCCCCCTCCTCACCTTTTTCTAGCTCACGCTTGACTCACTTGTAAACATACAATTACACTGGAACAAACCATCGCCATGAATGGTCAATCACGCTAAGTCTGTTTGTAAGCTCCTCGAGTTGTTTATCCAGTGGCAGCGATGTACAAGGCCAGTAAATCAGCGCATGTGTACAGTGCTGTGTAATGTAATTGTCTCTAGACGGGCCAACATTAGCTTTTGGCGAGAATGTGAGTCTGCGTGAATCTAAATGAGAAACGTGGAGGTGAGTGTTTATCTGCCGCGTCACGGTCTGATGGATGGAGGACTACTTGAGTTTACACTGAAGACGCTGCGAGAAAAAAAAAAAAAAAGAGTGCGCGCTTCCAGTTCGTGTTTACGCTTTTTCGACATGTTTTCGGTAAAATGCGTCGGTGGTTTTGAAAAAGGTGCAGAAAACGGTGGGCGGCTCATTATCCTCCATCAGCCTTCAATGGGAAAGGCTGTTAACTCGACAGATATAAGACTTAAGGCGTTAGTGAGAACAAAAGCATGAAAGGTGCTGAAAGGAGCTGATGAGATAGGAGCAAAACAATGGATGAACGAGGTCTCAGGTTTGACCTCAGCGGCCCCTGAGTCGGGTCAAAGGTTCGTGCACCAAAGCACAGAGGTCAGCTTCTCCAGAGAAACATGTCTAGGTAGCCTGCCGTGTGTCTGACTTGTTGCTCGGCTGCTCCCTTCCACACTTCTAATCTGTAACTGATTGAGGTCTGGCTCGGACTCCTGGAACACATCACCCGGCGGAAGGCTTAGCTCTGTGTCATTCTGGCTCAGCCCCTGCTTAACCAATATTAGATAAATACAAAGCATCAGTGGCTCCTTATTTTTTAAAGCAACAGAGCCCGGCAACAAGAGCGAAGACTTTCCCAAACTTAACCCGATTTTTTTTTAAAATTGCCAAAACTTTGCATGAATTTGGGAGTAAAAATCCCCATCTCCATCTGTGATCCCTCCCTCTGCCGCATGGGAAAAAATGTGTTGATAAATTAGAGACTTAACAAAACTTAAACATCCACCGGCAAAATTCATCTTTGTCAGCACAGATCAGCCATCGAGAGCAATCAGCACAGAGGCTTTAACATTCATGTTTAAACAGTGTTACGTTATCTCAGTCTAGATGTGATTAAAACCTTTCTCTGGCAAAAACAGAAGAAAAAAAAAACACGTCGGCGTACATTTGCATTTCTGAGTCTTTACGTGCTTACAAAGCAGAACTAATGTGCCGAGAATGAGAGCAGCACATTCATAATTGAACTTCTTTACAGTTTCCTCGTGTCTTCTGCTTTCTTTCAGGCTGGAAAAAGAAAAAAGAAAAAAAAAAACAACGAACAGGAGCGCGTACAAGACTGTCAGTGATCATACTTCACTCTTTTAACATTGAGAAAAACAAATTCCAAACATTTTATGCAAAACACGCGCTTGCTCAGTCTAGTTGTTGGTGATACAGCGCAGCCACCAGTTTAAAATCACTCTTTTGTCCAGATAGTTTTTACCTTATCTTGTTTGCCAGGAAAAATGATTCTGTTTAAATGCATTCTCCCACTTCTTTGGACATAATTGTTTTCTTTCTGCCGTTTGCACAATTTGAACTTGACATACTGGTATGTTTTTGACAGGTTAATATACGGCGTACTTTATTAATCTCAAACAAGAGATATGTAAATGTATAGTAAAAAAATAAAGTTCACATAAATGAGACTGGTTGTTAAGATGCAGCTTAGCTTTATAAATTCAGGAACTAGTTTGTTTTGTCTTGTTTCGTATGTTGATTTATCGATACCTCTCAGGGTGACAGGGTAATTTTGCAGGCCCAACTCGCTTTAATTGCAGGTATTAGCTCCGAGGTGTTTTCTCGTCTAAGTTTAACCATTAGCTAACCTTTCATGTGGCGCATGCATGAAAATAGCACATCTGTTCTGTGCTGTGGCCACATTATCCCATTTGTGGTCGAGGAGAGAAATTTCCTCAGCCGCCGCATCACCCGGCACACGCTGTGTTGATGGGGATATACTGGTGGCTCAAAATATGTGACCCAAAACAAGTGTGTTTTTCTTCCAGGAAAAGTGTTTGTCAGTTGACAGAAAGTGTTGACTGGTGACCCTTTATTGACTCTGAAAAAACCCAAGTGTTTACCTTCAGTTCGCCTCAAACTCAAAGCGGACCTTGACATGGTTTTTTTGTGGAATTGTTAGTCCGGTAATTATAGGCACATGAAGTGACAAACAAAGGCGGTGGAGGTTACAGAGCCATGAAACAATCAGACAGTGCAGACACCAGTCTTACTGGCATGGCTGTGATCAGAACCGCACTGACGTCAGTCTGACACTGTAACTTATTAATGGTTTTATAGCTTCATTTCTGTTTTATTTGGAAGAGTTCATTAGTGTTGGGACTGCTGAAAACTGTTTTAGTTGGAGAGACACCCATGTTGAAGTTAAAGGTCCAGTGCGTAGGATTTGGATATCTATTGGCAGAAGTCAGCATGTTAGCAGCTAAGAGCAGAAAAAAAAACTGTTTCATATTTTCATATAGTTTTCTTCTAAAAATGTGTGATGGGAGTATGAGGTGAGGGGTATTCAGTTGGTTGCAATCTGAGACCTCAGTGCTACATGCCACAAAATCCACACACAATGGACCTTTTAAAGAATCGTACATTACAAAATCGAACAAGGGGAATATAACCAACTCCAAACCCCAAATTGGTCCCTTTCTTTTGTGGAGGGGGGTTGTGGTCGCTTTCCGTGCCTTTATTCTGACAGGGCTGCCAAAAAGTTGACAGGAAAAGGGTGGAGAGAGCAAATGATGACACGCAGATCATGAGCGGATGAGTCACAGGGCCACTAAGGGAGGTTTTTAAACTTTGGTTTTCGCATGGGTGAATCAAACAATATATAATGTGTCAATAGCCCAATTTTGCCCTGTGGTCCAATAACAGTTGAGCGAGCTTAGTACCAGGATGTACCTCAGACAAAGAAAAACAAGTTCAACAACACGGTTAAAAGATGTTGCTGGTGGACTTCTAAAAGCAACAGTGACCATGTGGATGACCTACTTATTCCAGTCCCAAAAACAAAGACCAATATGAAGTCACATTATACCGATGCCACGGTCTTCACGTGTAGCAGTCAGGACCACAGAGTGTAGCCAAGAATAAATATGTTTATTGATCGGGGCGTCATCCTCGGCCTTTACGATACCAAGAATCGTCGGGGGGACTGAGGATCGGTAAATTAGTGAGCTGGGTTTTGTTATCTTTGTATCCTCGTTTCCAGCCTTTTTGCTTTGCTTTAAGCTAACTAGCTGCTTTCTGGATGCCATATCATTGTTCCAATGGCCTTTTAATCCAAACCAATAGTAGCCAAAAAAAAAGTCCCATCGGACTAAAAGCCCATTTTCCGAGCAGCGGGCCCTCAGAATATTAGGCTTTTGATTTTGATGTAACAGGTTGTCTGACAAATGGGTTTTCGGTCCAGTGGGACATTTTTCTGACCATTGGGGTTTCAGAATAATTGGCTGTCGGCACAATAGGCAGTCCGCGCTGGCTGAAGCTTCATATATAACACACATCAAGAGTGGTATCGTTCTTCTCATCTAACTCGGTGAGAAATATAATACATATTTTTTTCCCCCAATTGTTAAACCATCCCTTTAAGATGTAATGCACTTGGCCCAGCTGGAGAAAGATGCAAAGGCTATCTTTGTTTGTAAATGTTATGATACTGCCCACCACATTCTTTTGACTGCGTGTGTACAGTCAATCAGTTTGCTCGTGTTTCCCTGGCGTGTGTCTTATTGTGATGTAGAAGACCTCAAATAAGGTTATCAATCAGCGTTGGGGAGAAACGTAAACTCAGTGACGTCTGCAGATGGATCAACAGGGGAGTTTGACACGGGTCACTAGATAGTGCCAGTCAGAGTGATAGAGTGCAGGTGAACGGGTTAACTTGATAGTTCTGCCAGAAGGAACGACACATCTGCAACAAGCATTATCTCCCGACGGCCTTTGGCTTCCCACTCGCATTTTAACTCACGATTGAAACAGACTGCGCCGGTGTACGAGCGCAAAAACTTAGTTTCGAAGGGTCGTTTCACACCTTGATAAGTGAGGCCCGGGTTCAGACGAGGACAACGTGTTGATGTGAAGCGTGTTTGGCGTTTGCAGGAGGAAAAAAAAAAGAGCAGGAAACAACAAACACTAGCCCGTAATTTACTAAGACTGACATACCAGCTTAAAGATACACCCAAAGCATGAATCACCCACTGGATTCACGGATGTGGATACTGTATGTAGTACTTTTTCGAGCATTTGGTCTCAATCAAACTAATCTTGTTTTCACTCAACTTCAAACAGGGGGTTCCGTTTTTATGCATGTTTACTCGTTGATTGGTCGAGCAATTAATGACAGGGCTTATACAAGCGCGCCGGCTTTTTATTGCTTACAGACGGACAATCACTCCATATAGGATTCCGAGGATCTCTTTCTGAGCCACTTCAAAGCGGACTGTCAGAACATGGAGTCAGAGGAGAACGTACCGCATTTCCCCCCATCGCTGCAGCGGCACATATGGTGGTCCGCTGCCCCGGGGCGAGATGGGAGCAGTCTGATTCGATTTACATGTCGCTATTCATATTTCATAAACACAGAGGCGTACGCAAAAACACATGGTGTCTCGCACACACGCACGCAAGACGAGACGGACGCGGGGGTTACATTTACACCCAGACTCACGCTGAGAAAAAAAAGTAGTTTTTCCAGTCAAAATGTCTGAATTGATGCAATGTTTCAGACTCAGCTGCTCTCTGATATATTGCACTCTGCCATTGAATGATACGTGTCTGGCATTTCTGCGTGGGAATGAATCACAGCTCCCGCGAGCTAGAAAAAACCCCAAAAAAACCCAGCTGTAAGTATATGTTGAAGGCAGATGTTTAGTCTACGCCGGTCTCCATTATTATTCCATCGATCTCTGTTTTGTCTGTGATCGTAGCTGAGCGTGTTGAGGACAGAACTGTCAAGACAGACGCTGCCTTTAAAAAAAAGCTTCTCAAGCCGTCTGGTTTTTCAATCCGAAACCTTCGCCACATAAATACTCTCGTGACGCCGTGCCAGGCATGACTGATGACGAGGCACAGGAGGATAAACGGGTACTTCCACACGCTCAAGGGTTTTTTTGTTTTTTTTTGTTTTTTTTCCCCCCCTCGCGCAAAAACATGACAAAACTCACCTGAGAGCACATAAACACAGGCGCACACGCACCCACACTGACGCACACACCTGTAGATTATGTGACGGTTACCATGATGACGGACGAGGCCAGATGGTCATTGCAACATGTCACTTTAGAGGCGTAACCCATTCCTCCTCTTCACCGTGTACAACTGCGGAGCGCCGACCCGGGCTGGGTTTCCCATTACTTACCCTACGACTATGAAATATTTCCTCCGAGCTGAATCAAAGGAAGCAGGGGGAGCCAAAATGGTCGCCATGCAGCCCCCTTTCGATGCTTTGCGACCGGCTGAGCATGGATGACGCACTGTAGTTTTCTGGCGTCACATCATTTAGCGAAAAGGAGAAGGTATTCGCCACGCTTAGGTGCCGCGGATGCTCATGCGAAACGCGCGCCCACTTAGGGCCTCACCTGAGGAAACGACGGAGCGTAGCCGAACATTAAAACAGGCTCCTTTCCACTTACCCATAAACATCTGTTAAAAGTGGTTACGAGGAGGATTTCATATGCGTGAAGGTGTGCGCAGTTTTTATACCATAATGTTCACACTCAGCAGACGCGGACGAGCCAATCATAACACACCTGGCTTCTCGGTCACTCTCTCCCAGCTCGCGAACGGCGGCTGCCTCTCCGCTGCGTGAGCCCTCTGATCGAATCTCCAAACCACACAAAATAGGACAAACGTTTGTGCGTCTCATTGAGTTTTTGTTACCCGGCCTCTCATGTAATCATGGATGTGTTGAGAGGAAACAAACGGCTACCAGCCTTTAAATCTTGACTGATGTCTCCGCAGTTAGTGTGTGCCACGGGGACGGACATCAGCGGACATATGATAGCCACCTGTGTAAACGGTTGGAGTATCTGGTGGCTCTGAAACACTGGATCCTCTGAGCGCTGCTTCTGTTGCCGCGGGAGACCAGGGGGGCCTGACCTCTCTTCAGCAGAGGGGAGCCCTGCAGGCGGTCATGGGTAGACATACACTAACATACACACAGTTTCATGCATAAATGCATGTACGTATACTCACCCAGTGAAGTCCATCTTGTTTTACATCTCTCTCCTTCTCTTTCTCGCTCTCTTGTTAGACAG
>OMLP01016333.1:0-11829 GCA_900302685.1 Spondyliosoma cantharus
ACAGGCTCAGACGGAGGCGGGAGAGGCTCATGCAGAAAGCCGCTCTGACGCTCTTCAGTCGCCATTCGCCCCCCAGTGTAAACATCAACCCTGCCTCTCCTATCTGTCTAGTCCTTTAAAGCTTGACGTGGTGCCTCCCACAACACACTGGAACATACTGTTTGTGTCCTGTGACAGACAGGAACAGGAGTTTTATGTTTTGTCCAACTGTCTCGTCCAATTTGTCTCTCTAAGAGTAGCGTCGGGCCTGTAACGATGTATTTGCTTATGTCATCCTCACTCTTTTAGAGTGTATAAAGCACTTTCTGTCCCCGTAAAGCGTTGTTAATTAAGAAAAGTCAGAATTTAAGTATTAAAGCTGCCTAATCCCAATAAATATGGATGAGACTTCTGTCCCGAGCCCTATTTAACAACCTGCTGTGTCGTGCCCTTTTTTTCCTTTAGTTGTTAGCTTTTTTAACGTTCTCTATCGACCGAACTGACCGCTCGCTAATGAGTCGTTATCGTGGCATGATTTCATAATTACCCCCTCCGCCTGACAAACTCAATACACTCTCATTTATCCGCGGTCGAGATTATAAAACTCCTCTTTCTGAGAATATTCTCTAAAGCCCGGTGACGCACAGGATGTTTGCGTTAAGCCGGGCTATTCTCGGAAGCAGCAGCCACCTGAGCTCTGGAGTTAGAAGTTTTTGAGGAAACCTGTCGTCTTCTTGGGCACGGTCTGTTTCGGCCTGTTTAAAGAAGTCCTTCCTGCTCCGGCTGATAATAGACTCGACCATGTAAATACTGGAAAGCAGAGCAGTTTAATGACCATCAAATAAAAAACCATTTCGGGGCGAAAATGTAATGACACGCAGAGAAAGTTGCTATTTTTTTGCAGCATGTATCGGAAAAAAACTCGAAGTCACAAGAATCAAGTCTGTTTACTGTGAGGACTTTATTTAAGTAGTAGCAGGATTATTTGAGTGTGACACCTCTTAAATTCAAATCCGCACTGCAGTTGATAGCAGATTTGGTCACACGTAATAGCTGCAGCTTCTGGTGGAAGTGAAGTTTTACGGCTCCGACACCAGTTTCAAAGCTATTTTTAACCACACTAGCAGCCATACGTTGGTCGATCACTTTGATTGAGACTGAAATATATCAACCTGTTAATGGATTGACATCTGAAGGTTTTCGTGAACTTTGGTGACCTTTCATCGAGGACCATCATCGGGCAGAAATCTCCATCGGTCCAGTACTTTGGGCTTTCTATCCTGCGGTTTGTTTTTCAGCCCCACAAAGCTGCCAGCCATGGCAGTAGACTCCTAGTTTTATTAAAGGATAAGGCAGGCGATGTTCTGCATTTTTCTCAACAAACCCCATGAAAAGACCGACGCCAACAACAATCTCTCAGTTTATGACAAGTATCCAAGCCCTCTCGTTCCAACTGATGACTTCAACCTTTAACAAACTGTCCATTAATATAAAATTAAAGGGCTCCTGTAGTTTTTAGCAAACATTTCTTAATCAGTAGTAAAAATTGGACATTAACTGTATAAAACATATATGGAGCTTCTAGTTTCATAAAGAAGTGCAATTGTATGTAAGCTTATGAGAAAATGACCCTACTTCTCACTTGATGTATTACTTTAGTAGACGCTTTCCTAATGAGTTTGGTGATTTTGGTGAAACATAGATGATTAAGGGGGGTATGCATCAGGGCTTGGCTACCTTGTGATTAAAAAGTCGCTACCATGGTGTTTTTCTCGGGCTCTCGGTCAGGGTTTCCCTCCCAGCTCTACCGTCTCGTCTAAGTAGGGTCACTTCTGGCTCCAAAAGAACAAAATGCTGATGGTCGTGATGGCAGACTTTTTGAGGCTTCGAAAAAGTCCACATACCAATGGGTGACATCACTATGGTTTAAACTTGATGTTGGATCAAGAATTGGTTAGACTTTGGCCAGTCAGTTTATTGTTTTACTGTCATTGGTTTTGCTCTTTTCACTGGAATTTTTGGCAATAGGAAAAATAGACCACATGTCTAGAGTATATGTCTAGATGCAGTGCTCTATCAGGGATATTTTTTGATTTTATAAACGATTGGAGCGTTTTGTGTTTTTTTTAGCTTTCTTACGTCTCGTTCTTCTGGTCTAGACTGCACTCATGTGCCGGTGAGCTATTCCTCCCCAGACTCCTCTTTAGAGTCATAAAAACCTCCTTGTAAAACCTGACATTTTCAATGTTAAGAGTAAGTCTTTCTACTTTTCTGGTTCACCTCCACCTCCTGAATATGGTTCAACGGTGCTGCCATTGTTAATAAAAGTTAACTATGTCCCACGTGTGAAAATATTTTAGTCGTAGTTAAGCGGTCTGCGTGTCTGAAAATCGTAAATAGGCCTTGGTATTTTCCATTTCAGGCTGCCCAGTGGTGATGAGGTCCTCGTCTGAGCTCCTTCACGAGACATGTTGAGAAACATTATATTTTAGAGCTCATCTTTACAGATAATATCTATATTATGGTGCAGTCCGTAGGTTTACCAGTCTATCATTACATTTCCCATAAACGGAGCGAACTATGGTTCGTAATTGGTTTGCTTCAAGTTTCCATCCCCGAGATCCCGCTCTGCTTCTACCTTGACATTCAAGGCCACAGGACATTCCACGAAACTTCTGAACATTTCCATTAGTTTTCATAATGGCAGGAAGAGGGGAAACGGCTGCTTAACACACACATTCGCTCACCCACCAGCACCACAGTTCCGTCCCCTTGTAGCGTTTATCACCTTTTTCTTAGCGCTTTTGTTTCGAAGTTTCCTTCCCGTCAGTTTTTTCCTTTTCACTAGAGTGTGTATCCTCCCCGGCGGCAGCACAACAATGCCCTGCTTCATTTCAGCTCTCCAAGATCTGAGACCGCTGGAGCCAATGGGCTGCCAGGCACATGCTAAAGCCATTAGGTGGTGGATGACGGTGGTTAGCCGCAGAGGCATCACAAAATAACCGTCTCACTGCGTACATAATGAAGCCGAGGGAAAGGAATGGGGTACTGTATCAACTATCCGCATGTGTGTGCACGTGCGTCTGCGTTCAAATGTGGCGCGCTGCCTGTCCAATCATACAGCAAGCCTCTGGAAAGGGAGGAATGTGCCTTACAAGCCTTATTCACATATTAAGATATCAATTCTTATTACTGCCTTTTTAAAGCTTCCTGTGAATGGAGCCAAACGCTGCTCAGTCGGACAGATCCCAGCCTTTTTATTATTAGACTCAGACACATCCCATTTGGTCTCTCAGTCAAGCTCAGACAGTTTGATGGAGGACTCTCTGTGGAGCCGGAGCATGACTTAATTACAGTCACTATCTCAATCTGAATGTACTGGGAGAGCATCCATAATGCATGTCTTACTTGATATCAGCGCGCCCCAATTAGAGTCGACCAATAATCGTGACAGAGCTACGAAGTTTCTTTGCAGCTTCGCAGCGAGGCCTCGCGTTTTCATCAATAATCTATGTATTGTGTTTTACATTCTTCTTCTAATACATGTATGGACTGCAATGTCTAAAGTTATGATTAATGAAAATGGATGGAGGATGAGGGAGAGAGGTACACGTTCAACAGCTGGAATAATTATGTGTTATGCAAAGCACACTGTCGTCCGTCGCAAAGTCTGTGCGGTTACCGAAACGCCTTCGATCGCAACAAATCCAACAAGTAGTTTAAACTGCTGAAGCATGTGACACGGCAGCACTGCAATGAGAAACTTGTCGAGAAAACAGAACAGAAACTTATTTATGATACTTCCTGAGTAACTTTCTCAACACTGCTACCTACACTGCAACCAGCACATCCAGAAGACACAGGAAAAACAGAGACGCTATAACACTCCGGCGATGACTCTCTGTGAATTCGTCCCGAGGAGCGACTCACATCCTCCGCTGGTGAAATCAAACGTTCAACTTCAAAGGTTCAATTTGTGAGAAAGTCGACTGTTGAGTCTCGTTCCCAAGCTGACGCTTTCGGTTCCCAGGTCATCATCGACCTCTGTGCTTTGGTAGATCTGGCCGGCACCCACAACAAACATCAGTATGTGACGAGTTGAATCCACAGTCTTACATGTTCGACCTTTAAGGCAAAAGGTGGGTTCTTCAAACTGCTTATTGTGATAACAGGCCACTGGGTAAACACGGGACGTGAATGAGGCCACCCACCCGTTCTATATAGGAGCCCACCCAGATTGAAAGAGACATTTCTGCTCTCTTTCGTGTCCCCTTTTAGTTGTTTTGTATCTTTTTGTGGTGCTTTTGTTTCTCCTCGTAGTCTTTTTTCGTCCCCTTGTGGTAGTCGTATGCCTCATTCTATTTATTTTGTGTCTCTGTAGGTGATTATGTCTCTTTGTGGAAACCCCTTGACACCCCTGACATCTTGGCCCGTGTTTAATTTTCAGTAATCTGTCTGGGCCTGGTGCTCTTATGTCAGAGTGCCCTCTTGGATGCCCCTATTGCAGATAAAACATGGTTAAGTGCCCTCTAGGGTGCCCTTCCAGTTCACTACAAATGTACCACATTTCGCGTGCTATTGCCGCACCACAAAGAGCTGGTGCCCTTTTTTATTTTTTTTTGCCCCATGCCCTTCAAATATCACAAGTCCATCACTGCTCCATACAACCGGCATGTGCTCTTAAATGACTCCGGCACCGTCGGCCCCAACGGACGATTGATTTTTGCTTTATTCTGCTGTTCTGGTTCTCATTTTGTCATTGAGTTTGTTGTAAACTCTAAACCAAAAAAATCCATCTTTCAGGGGAAAATCTCTGCTCGGTACTCAGATTCTCTTTGGACTGTGAGCCAGTACAGTTTCAAAGGAGCAGCTGCGCACTTCACACTTGATGACAGCACTTAGCTGGAGTGTCACATCTCTGATTTCCATTTGTGTCGACGATAAGAAGATTTCTTAAGTCGCGTCGTTCTAAGGGTCCGCTGCTGCACTGCAGTTGTTCGTCTATGGGTCTGCGGCATGTACAGTATCATTTCCATTGGGGGTTATGTGTAACACAGTATGTCCCCCAGTAAGCTGGATTCTGCGCTGCTTTGATCAGGGTAGAGTCCCCTCACTAATCCGCTTGAGCTCTGGATGTTTGCCCAGGACACGTATGTACACACACACACACACACACACACACACACACACACACACACACACTCACAAATTGTGATTAAAAAACAGATGTGGAGGTCTTGCCAGAAAAAGATGAAATGGTCTGAATAAATCAGATGGGAACAAACTGACATAACACTCAAATGTAGGACTGCACAGTTGCATGTGTTTGCTGTGCCACTTTGTTGAGTTGTAGCCGTGGTGAACGCTAAACTATTAAGCCCTGTCTTATAGCTGTTTGTATCCACAGAAGGGCCTTTTATCCAGAGCAGCTCTAACTACGACTTAATGATGTCATGCCCACCTGGGTTTTCATGTCTGTGCTCACACCTTGTGGGAAAAGAAAGCGGGCATGATCTCTGATCCATATTTTAATTACAGCTGCAGGACACAGACAGGATTAGGAAATGTAAATGCTTTCCTTCTGTCATTTCTCCTCGTCTTTTTGGGAGCCATTTAAAAGCCCTTAATAGCTCCGGGCTTAACTGCAAATCTCTGTGCCCTGTATTCGAGCGCTAATAAACAGGTGGGAAGGGATTTTTATCTGGACGCAGCTGATGAGCGGAAAAGCGCATAATGAAAAGATGGAGATGGAGGATGGGAGAGGGAGATACAGGAGGAGGAAATAGAGGAAGAAAGACGGGGTGCTACTTGAGCGCTCGTCGCGGCCCTCCCTGCATTACATCACTGAGATGCCTCGGCACTGATGACATCGTCGGGCTGGGAGGAGGACCGGCCCTTGGGATGATGTCATTAATAACCAATCAGAGAACTCGGGAGGCCGGTTGAGTCCGGCCAGCTCCTGAGGCTGAAATAGTAGGATCTCTGAAAATGTCTTTTCCTCCTTTTCAAAATCATGGAGCCGTTGTGTCTTGTGTGCTTTTTCCTGGGGTTATTTTTAGACTTGTGTTAAAACAAATACGTTTCAGACCTGTTTCCCGCTTCTGCCACAGAGCAAAGGGTAAGCGGAGCTGACTCTCCCAAAGAGGAGAGGGCTTTATAAATCTAGCCCTAGGGGAATTAGCATTTAACTAACCTAATAGCACTTGAAGGAATGGCTTTGTGCCTGTCCACATGAATAGTTTCTACTTTACAGTGTTTGGTATGGACCGCGCAGTCCTAAGCACCCATAACAAGCCGGAGAGGTCATGCCAGTGGGACATTGTAAATTCGCCTCGACTGTTGTCTCTGAGGAGCCGTAACAGTGGCCTTTTTCATCGCTGTTGAAAATTGTGACCTCAATACGGAGCAAACTGTGACAGAACGATCTGTGAAACCTGTCAAATTTCATACTCAAAACACATAGGGGGCAGCATGTCACCAGGGTAGCTGCTAACTGCTGTTAACTGTAGCTGCCATTAGCTAGTTAGCTCAGTTTGCAGTGCAGCTAGCGCTTCAGACTGAGAGCTTAGGAACCGTGGGAGTGTTGGTGTTTAGACCGCTAGAACGGGAGCTTTGGACCAGGACAGGACAGGGTTTGCTTGTTAGCATGCTAGCTTAAGCAGATATCTCTGCAACACAACATCATAATGTCAAAACTGCTATTTATTTATGAATATTTTAAGTTGATCTTTGAATGTTCTCAACTAAAAAAATGTTGCACGTGTACACACGTTAGGCATTAACATTACAGTTAATGTAACATTTTAATTAGCTTTAAAGTTGCAGCTTTAGTAAGAACTCCAAATGTCTGTTGCATATTTTTATTACTAATAGAATAGGTTTAGATATTCTCATACTGTCCAGTGCTGCAGCTCTGTATCCTGTGTCCGAAACTTTTAGCTCCTGTCTCTTTAAAGCCCACTCTCCTCTGATTGGTCAGCTCTCACACGCCTGACCCAGCATCACTAACAACAACAGAGCCGCTCCGCCAAATAAGTTCTTGCTAGCCGCAAAGTGTGTGACTTGGTGACATAGTGTGATGTCACCAAGTCACAGATTGATGTGGCGTTTCAGGAGCAGTGTTTTCTGTGGGAAAGAGGAGCTTCTTTCTGTTGGTGTGGACTTTGACCTTTTTAAGTTTCAAGATCTTTTGTATGCACGAGAACGTTCGGTATACAACAGACTGAGGGAAAGGAAAAAAGCAAGTGGAGTTGTGTGGTGTCTAATCAGGTCTTAAATATGAAATTCTCCTCAACTGCTGCAGAAAATTACAGTACAGAGGCTACATGATTGCAGGTAACTGTTTCATGTGAGGAAAAATCAATCAGTGGCACCGCTGTGCAGTTAGCATTGTTCCCACTTAGAAAATCGTCTGCGAACCGAACGCCCCGTGACTTGATCCCTGCCTGGCTGTGCGTTATGGCCCCACTGTGGTGAAACTATTAAACTTTGCAGGCGCTCCCTTTTATTCTCCTTCTCTCTCATGGGAAAGCTGCAACATTTCCACTGCTGCAACCACACTGTAAAAAAAAGCTTGTGTTGATCACCTGCATTCTTGCGATACCGCCGAGAAATCTCCTCTTACCGATCTTGGAAATATTTACATAACCGTACAAAGCATTTTTAGTGTTTTAAGTACAGATCATTAACAGTCCCATTTTTTGCACAAAGCACCGAGGGGAAAGAAAGCACTCAGCCTGCACTGTTACAGTTTATGCACACTTAATGCATTAAGGCGTTTTCTCCCTCCCTCTGAATAGGTCTGGCCAAGCTCGTCCACATTCACAAACCTTCCAGCACCTTCTGCTCCACAGAGCCTTAGGCTTGGATACAGTCCACCCACTGACCCACACACACAACCACACACAAATCCGTAGACACACGGACAGCACACAGCAGGTTTCACAGATAAAGACTGGGACAGAGGCACTAGTGTTCCCAGGATTCTCAGAGTGGCTCCCCCTCCACGGGGCCCATTTCACATCCCTCCGCCACCTGCATCACTTATCAGCTCCAGCAGCATCCACTTCTCCAAAAGCGGGCTGGAGCCACTCAGCTTCATCAGCTCTCTAAAATACACAGAAGAGGACTACTTGGAGAATATAGTGCAACCTGAGTAGTTTAGACGTTTCTGAACTGTACTTTTTAAAATAAGTAAAATAACACACCTATATGGTCCGGCCTAACGTCAAACAATGAGTTTGTAACAAATGCGGATTTGGTATTATTTCATTTAGCAACACGTTTAATTTTTCATTACCTTCCTGAGCTGTCGGGCTGTAATAAGCTTTAAGTTTACGCCGGTTACGCTGTGCTAGCATGCAGAGGGAAAGGGGAGGGAGAGGAAGAGATACGCAGTGCAGAGGGGGTAAGTGAGGAACACATGATTGACTGGCTGGCAAGTCCGTGCCCTAAGCTGCTTATCACTATGAAGAGAGTCAATTGCAGCGCAATCACTTTTTAATAAACTTGTGAGGGAGCAGGCGTATTGAAAGACATTTAAATGGAAGACATGTGCAGGCTGAACGCATAGTTAACTCGCTGCGGCAAAGGGTACGGAAGTTTGCTTTAATTTGCTTTGGACTTTGCTGTGATATCTCCAGTTCGCCTTCATTTATATCTGTTGTAAAAGATGTGTCTTACTCTGTCTAATCATCAACTGATGGCGAGAGCAGGTGCTTCCCCTGTGGAGCAAAGGAAGACTTGTATTTACTGTACCTATGTGCCGGTGGGTAGTCCTGTACGCAGGCTGATATCACGAGAGCATTTCTGCTGTGTGCACTTGTTTGTGTTTGTTGACACAGAAAACCTGCCAAACCAGATACGAGATA
This sequence comes from Spondyliosoma cantharus, assembly GCA_900302685.1. Classification (NCBI taxonomy): domain Eukaryota; kingdom Metazoa; phylum Chordata; class Actinopteri; order Spariformes; family Sparidae; genus Spondyliosoma; species Spondyliosoma cantharus. The sequence continues at coordinate 8,850 of OMLP01016333.1, forward strand.
CCTTATCAACAAGTACACAGTTGGGGAGATGCCCGAGACTTCAACTTTCTCGCACTTCACGCCTGTTGCAACGCTAAGGCAGCATTCTGCAGGCTGATGGACGGGCTGCAGCAAAACTTGTGCTGATGTCCATCCACGGTGAAATTATCTTTACACGGCCAGAGTTCAGCGGGGAGATGAGGGAGTCAGGAGGAAGCTCTGGGCTTAACGGATCAGTTCTCGCCAAAAGGAGGAGAAATGTTTATTAGGTCCACCTTGCCATAACTACTGACAGCAGCACTGCGTGAAGAGAATGGTGTTTAAATGATGCCATTTGCTGAACTTACCAGCCTGTTGTACTTGTACTAATCCTTGTCTTTACCCACTTAGTCATTACAACCACATTACTGATGATTATTTATCAAAAATCTCATTGTTTTAAGGGTGAAAAATGTACAAATGATCTACAGTGCGAAGAAATAACATCTTGTAAGACATCTATGTACTGTTTTAAAGATATCTGCTGAGGTAAGCATGCTTACCAGCTTGCCTTGGCCCATTCTGTCTCCTAATCCCAGTTTGTACCGAGGCGATGGTCCTATAGTATAAACTCCCAAGCCCTAAAACTCAGATATCATATCCGCACCGGTATTAAATATTTTAAACTGATACACTGCCTCAGTCACACTTGTTGGGCTGTTTAACAGATGACTCACTCACACAGGGGATTTGCTGTGATTAAATGAACTGCAGTGAAATCTTTTCTAGCCCGGTGCCCTCTTATGTTTTATCCTGGGAGAGAGAGACTTTGGATTCTGCTCCTCGCAGTGACTCAGACTCCAAAAGAAAAAGTTTATCCTCCACAGGGGTGAGGAAGAGGTAGCAAACTCCTCCTCTGTGGCTCCTGGGTGGATGTCCTCCTCCTCCCAGCTGCAGCTGTTCTCAGCATCTCTCCATCCCTTCCCCTCAGGACGCCGCCGGCCTCACTGTTGGCCCAGAGACCGGTTGTCACGGGAGACCGGCAGACATCTGAGCCGGTGGCTAGGTTGACTTACACCTACTCTGGCCACGAGTTAATGAAGTGTACACACTGCTGGGGCTTACTGGCAAACACATGTGCACTTATGCGCGCGCACACACACACACACACACACGCACATAATTGCACACAGAGACACACTAACAAACACAGCGCTTCATTAAGCAGCACTTAGTGTCTCAGTTAATAAATGACGAAGGAAATATTCTGGAGCTTATTTCCTTGTGCAAGACTGAGGAGGCACACGGACACACATCCTCCTTATTTTTCTCTTTCACACACACACACACACACACACACACACACACACACACTCTCTCTCTCTAATTTGCTTCTGATCGTTGCACAACATGCCCGGTGCATGTTCGACAGCACCCCCTGGTGTGATGAAAATGCAGTGCATCTCAAGAGCAGCAGCAAGGTGTTAAGTATAGAAGAGGTTGTCTTGCTTCAGATTGATCCGCTGCTATTGAGTGTCAGAGAGGGGCCGCAGACGGACACGGTGTTTGTGCTGGTGAGCAGAGCCGGCCAATAAACAGAGCTGTTTGTTTTTAGTTTTCCTCTGGCCGTCTTGGAGGGAAGTATCAGTGCTCGGCCTGCTCTCTGCCAGCAATCGTCTCTCAGCTCCCCACTCCTCTTGTTTGCTTTGTTTGTAGTTCAGCGGCGGGAGAAGGAGGACGGGGGAAAGAGGGATGAGACTGGGAGCTGAGTGATTGATTTGCAGACATGTTTAAAGCGACTCTAACAAGGATTTAAGTATCATTTTCATCAGGAGGAGAGCGAGAGAGAGAGAGAGAGAGGGAGGCTGTTTGTTTTCCAAGAGACCCGGGTTAAACTTTTATCGAAGCTGTAGTCCATTCAGTAGGAAGGCTATTAACATTTCACTTGAGTTAAAGATCTACAAGTCTCACCCGCTCAGGATAAGCAATTCGACTTGGAGGTAAAGCAGCAGTAAAAATCAATTTGCCATGCCTCATTGAGCGCCTCTACAGTGCAGAGGCCTCGCTCGGATATTCTGGGAGTCTCCCGCGCGATAGAAATGTATTTTAACCTCTATTTTTGAGTCAAGCCGTCACATTCTCCTCCTGTCCCGTAGCTGTTTTGATATCACGTCCGCTCGCCCCGCCGCGGCTGCTATTCCCGGCGCTGACACCCACGCTCACACACCAGGCCACATGTCTGTAACTCATATCTTTTGGCCGACCGCCTGTCAGGTTGGCAGCCGCGTCTGTTTATAAGGCTTCACCAGAGCGGAAAAGTCTGGACAGGGCTCATGTATTGAACACACACACACACACACATACACACGTTCTCACTGTATGTATACACGCGTACATACAGACAGTTTAATTGGAAGTTGCAGCGTAATCAGAGTGTGTGTGTGTGTACCACAGAGGTCGGGGCGTCTGAGCTGAGACAGATGTTGCTGTGGTCCGACAGGGTGGTGACCGGTGTTCATTAACAATGGCCGACAGCAGCTGGGGGATGCCTCATTAGGGGAAAGATAGAAGGGAGGGTATATGGGAAGGGGAGACGAGAAGAAGAGGATGACGACCACGAAGAGACAATGGCGAAGAGGAAGAAGAAGAAGAAAAAGAAAATGAGCCAGAAGAACAGGAGCACAAAGATGAAGAAGTAGAAGAAGGAAAAAGAAAAAGACGGTGACAAACAACAAGCAGATAAAGAGATCGACGAAGAAGAGGAAGAAGGAGAAAACAGCAAAGAAGATGATGACGATGATGATGATGATGAAGAAGAGAACAACATAGAAGAAAAAGAAGATGATGAGTCAGAAGGACAAGAACACGATGAAGACGAAGAAGTGGAAGAGGAAGAAGAAGAAGACAACGCCAATGAAGAAGAAGAAATCCAAAACCACGAGACGGAGAGGACAAACAGACGTGTGCCGAGGAGTTAGAAACATCGAGAGCGGAATCTGATATCCGGATTCTGAGAAAGGAA
>OMLP01016334.1:0-12971 GCA_900302685.1 Spondyliosoma cantharus
AATATGAAAAAAAAAAAAAAAAAAAAAGCACCACAGTTTCATACATTTGGGGCTACATCGTAAGTAAAGATGAGCTACTGGAGAACGGACTGGGCCCTGGAAGCACAGCCTCTGAGGAGTTACTCATTAACTATTCATTCACTATAAAGTCAGTAACTACTCACATTTTTGTGTATATTTATCGTAAAGTGTTAGCAAATAGCCGCTACCCATGTATCCTTCACACAAGATCAAATACGGTGCACACCGACCTGCTGGGAGACGGTTTTCAATCACACTTGTGACCTGGACAACAAAGACATGTATATGTGGCTTAGTGTAAATGAAAGTGTCTTAAATCTAATCTGAAATTTTATACGAGACACTGCATTATCTTTATGAGGTCATAAGCGCAATCAAACTTTGATTTACGACCGCTGGAATCGTTGGTTCTGACAGAATCATCGGCTGCATTTTCCCGCTTGCAAAGCGAGGACGCTGTTTTTTTCTGAAGAGACATTGTGTAATCTCCTCTGCGTCTCACACAAAGTCATTCTGTTTTTTCGATAAAAAACGACTTTCAATAAGCTCATGAAGCGTTTCCGAAAGCGCCTCTCCTGTGACTGAATCTCTGGTTTGGACAAGTCAGGCGTCCAAAAACTAAGTCCACAAAAATGCCTCATTCTGAGAATATTTGGCCGCTCAAGGGCGATTTCATACTCTGAGATGCTTGATAAACACGCCCCAGAACATAAGACAGAGTTTCATCCTGCTGTGAACAAGCATTTCATCCTTTGGATGCCCCCATTTCCAACAACTAAAGGGTTATCAGCATTTGAGGCGTCTCTCTCCTCAGATGTGGCTGAGGCCTGAGTGAAGACAAACACAGAATGTCATGTAGCAGCTCCAAAAGCTCTCTCCCCTGTGATCACTTTACCATACCAGAAGAAAGCCTGACAGAAGACCAGAGTGCAACTTTGTAAGGCTTGTTTGATGTTGCATATCATACACACTGGAACAGCTTCGCTTCAAAAAACCCCCCAATACATCACAGCCGCGGGGCATCGACTGTGAAGCATGAGCACGTGCAGGAGGAGGGAGTCTGCTCAGGTGTAGTTAGGGGACCTGCGTGTCAGGTGATGGATATATGAGGAGTGATGCGGAGCTGCGGGGACGAGGGGCGCCTCCCGGAGCAGCTTGGAGGTAATTTTACTTTGGGTTCCTCCTCTGATCGTGTTTTGGTTTCAGCGCTGCTGTTAGTGGAAACGGCAACGCTGTTCTTCGGAGACATAAAGGCGCTTTCACAGTAGCGGCACAGCTCCGGCAAACACAGGTAGCAGAGGAAGGGGTCGAAGAATAAAAGGGGGATATTTCAGTCAAAGCAGAAGTCTTCAACATCATTTACAGCGCCTGCATGTAAATGAAGTGTAAACTCATAATCCTGCATTTTAAATTAACTCCTAAGTAATTATAGTAATGCAGCGCAGCTTTACCAACACACTTCTCATTTTTAATTTCAATCAAGCCGTATGAATTATAAATGCTTAATTTTCTCCACTACTTCTATTAACTCGGTTTATTAATAACCTGGTTAAAACTTCGGATCAGAGTAAAGAAACAATTATAGACTCATTTCACCACACACGGCGTTTAAAGTTTCAACTATCTGTGTCACGAAAGCCTGTCGGGCGTTGACATTCACACTGACCGAGGAAGTCAGACTATCTGGTAAGTCATGGAAATATATCTCTCGTCACAGCATCACCCCGATTGATCCGAACTCCATCCAGGGAACAAGCATTTAAAAAGTTGTTCTCTTGTACCTCCATCGGTCTCGGAGCTTGTGTTCTGTACCGGTCCAGCTGTGTTCAGCGGGAGGCTGCTGACCGCGGTTTCATTGCCTGCTTGCCTGGCTCTGGTTCTGGTGCCTGAAAACCTCATCCTCCCAGCGACTGGCTGACTGGCTAATTGAAGCTACATTTAGCAGCAGTTAGAGGTTTGCCGCCCCTTGGGAAATACTTTCACGTCGCAGCTTTGAGATCATTTTCCTCATTGACTTTGAAGACAAAGCCCTCTCAGTGGGAACAGTCTCAGTTCTCGACCCCGACGGTAGCACCTCTAATCCCAGTGAGCCAAACCTGCGGAGGTGAGCCCTTCAAGTTCAAAAACTGCAAACTGACCTGATTTGAGGGATTTCTGGGGAGCCAATCAACACCATGTCCAGCTGTGATGGATTTACCCAAGTCAGTTAAAAATAGCCCGGAGGAAGGGATGAAAGCCTGAAAAAGTTGTGTTTCTTTAAATTTAACCTTGTGTTAAAGATGAACAGAAGATTATAATTCATCAGCCGAGAGTCTGAGTCTGAGTCACTGTGCTTCAGATGTTTTGATTGCTTTTTCTGTAACCTGCGCTGCTGATCACCCAACACAGTGACTGGTCAATGCTAGCCTAAGTGCAATACCATTAATGGCTGCTAGATGCTGGCTCCATTTAATCCTTGACTGCATTGGATTCCATTCCAACAGTCCTCCTATAGAAGCGGAGGTCGCATTTGTTTATTTGGCCTTGACAATCTTGGGAAACCTAATAATCTAGGGATAGCATTTTCTTGTATTTATGTTTGTGTATCACAAACTTGTGTTGTGTGTACACTTAAGGCCAAACAGAATTGAAGAAGAAGAATTGAATTGTATTTATGTGCTCATAAAAGATTTGAAATGATTTGCTCGAGCATACTGACATTTAGTGACCTTTTATTCCCACAAGGTTTTTTTTATATAACGACCACATATTGGATTAATGCAACTTCTATTAACTGTGATGCTTTACCTCCCCTCAGTTTACGTCTCTATATAGATTATATAATGTTTTGTTAGATTTCTAAAACAAAGACTCGCGTTTGTCACAGAGATTGTTTTGGGGCGTTTTGTGGAAGGAACCGGGGCGACGCTAACCTCACCGCTACACCTCTGCAGCTAATTACTATATTATTTATAGTTCGGCTTCTTCTCAAGCGAGCGTTGAATCACATGTCCGGTTCTGTCTGATGACAGGACACAACAGCAGAGTGCAGGACAGGACACAGGTCATCTCCACCGTCAGCCCGTCACATTATCCTCCTGTCTGTTCGGTCCTTCCTCTCTAATGAATTAATGATGAGACAGACATCTCGCTCTCTTTCAAGGCTCTTAGCTCGATACACAACACATCTCTCCCCTTCACTAGTTCCCTCCAACAGCCTTATTACAAGCAGGCAGGCAGGTTTTTTTTTGGTTTTTTTCCCTTTTACAAAAACAGGGTTTCATTTGGCTGTAGCAGCTGGAGAAACTGTTTCCCTGACGGCAAACGAAACACCTCAACTGTGGCGACATGAATTTCTGCCAGGATGAGGAGTCTGGTGGACACACTTTAAAAAGCACTGATTTCAAGTCTTGGTTGATTTGGCGACACACACACACACACACGGTTACCATGGTAACAGCAGACACTCCTTGAGTAGCTAATTTGTCAGAAATACAACCCGTAGAGCAGCTGGTGTATCGCCTTTACAGTGCAGTCAAACAAACTCACGCTGCTTTAACCAAGGAGTCGTTAAAAGATACTCGCAACCGTGATCAGATGGCACGCTGCACGCGGCACGAGTGGTTTTCCCGCAGCAACAGCAGGTCACAGTGAAGCTGGTCACCTTGCTGGAGGAGTTGGACGTGTGTGCACCCTGTCACCTTCAGCTCATCCAGCAGCTCACTACAGCTGCGACTGAATGTTCCCTTGCTGCGGTGAAAAATATCAAAAGTGACTCGCTGACAAAACAAATACAGAAAGTGATCGCTCACTTGCATTTTTAAGAACGATCAGAGTCGGCGTGAATTGCGAAGACAGTATTTGCGTTGCGTGCGGTTGCTTCACTGTAAAAGCCAGTGTTTCTCCAGCTGGGTGTCAGATATACGAAAAACACAAGACCCAGATGCACCAGAATAGGCGAACAAGAACAGAGAACAAAGCATAAGTCCGAGGGGAACACAGGGAGCACATGAAGAAAAAAAAACACAGGATAAAGGCAAGATACCGGAGACACACGAGGACGAGAAGTGAGCGGTCGGACCAACAAAAAGTGAGGGAACAACATAAACTAAACTAATGAGGGGATGAGGTGCAGGTGGAGCGAGGTGGAGAAACACAGGTGAGGGAAATGATTTGAAAAGCACTAGAAACGGGGAAGGGGCTGACAGGATGGAAAAAGCTGGAAAAACTGGTAGGGGCTAATGAGCGAGGGCAGGTGTGAGGGGGAAAGAAGGAAGAAGAAGAACGTGGGTAACAAGGCTGTGCTAATCAGACAGATACCAGACAGGTGTGAAGGGAAAATCAGCCTGGCGAAGAAAAGTGCAAGAATATCACTTGATATTTTTTCCAGTTGACCCGGCTGGAAATCCAGATACAATCTACTGATCTAATCGAGTCAATATTTTACTTTGAATCTCAATTTTTTAACTCGTATCTGTCCGTCTACCCTGATTTAATTTCATTCCATTCAAAGCCCTCTGCTCCTGCGATAGTTTTGGACCAGAGATCTATTTACCACTCGGCGGAGACACTCAAGTGCTGCTCAAAATTTCAACCGAATTTCCAGAAAGTCAGTAAAAGAGAGCACAACTTAATCTGCGTTTCCTACAAGTTCTCTCAGTTCCTCAGCTTTGTGTAAAGCTTTCAAGAGAAGGCACTTTTGGGGCCATTTGGGAGGACTCTTAGTTAAGTTTTCGTTCATTTATCCCCATTGGGAAACTAATCCTCTGCACTTAAATCAACCTTTTGGGGTTCAGCATCTAGTTGACTGAAGGGGCTTTCAGATTAGTGGACAACAGCTCAACCTCCTGAGCCACAAAAGAAACACACGAACATGGTGGTTAATGGAATGAATGAATAAGTGGATACAGCCCCAGAACTTTTCAGTTTGATTCAAACACATCATTCGTCAGCGTGTTACTTATCCTGGACTGGTTCTGGTTCTACCTATCAGATGGAAGTTTCTCAGTGTCTCTTGGTCCATACATGTCTGATACTGCTGTTTTGTCCTGTGGTGTTCCTCAGGGTTCCATCTTGGGTCCTTTTGAAATTTCTTCCAACATGAATTTTGGGGAGCTCGTATAAGATCTTTGCTACCACTGCTATGCTGATGACATCCAGCTGTACGTTTCTTTTAGAACTGATGATGTCGATAAACTAAAACAACAATTGTCTGACGTCTATTGAGGACTGGATGGCAAACGACCATCTACAGCTGAACTTGGATAAGACTGAGGTCCGGATCATCTCTTCAGAGTATTGTTTCCTCTGCTGTACAGATCGGTCTCGGAAACCTCAGTGTTATTTTGACCGGTCAATGTATTTTTGAAAATCATATAAATCATTGACAAGCACACGTTTTTTTTTTTTCCATCTGAGCAACACTGAGAAACAACTCAGGTCTTAGAAATGATTCATGCTTTTACTTCTTCCTGGTTAGACTCTTCTAATTCTCTTTTTAACCGCTTAAACAAGTCATCCCAAGATCCCTTGTTTTGTTTTCTCCTCCTTTCACTGTTTTTATAGTTTTGATGTTTTATTTAATCTGATTTGTTAAGCACCTTGTGACCGTGCTCTGTGAAAGGTGCTATATCAAATAAACTTTGAATAAACTTAATAAATCATTTATATAAGCACTGAGCACAGACTGTACAGTGTAAGCAAACATTTAGCTCCTCAGCTACAGTGAGAATTATCTTGATATTTTGCGTTTTGTGTTTTCTGCATGATTGCACACAGCTGCAAACCAAGCACATACAAAAAAAAAAAACACACAACGCTGAGTCAAATGCATCCCGGCAGTGATCAAACAGTGCAATCCAGCTCGGTGAAAACCAAGACATATACATCCAAAGCAATAAGCTTCCCGCATGGCAAACCATAATGCTTGCTTTTGTTCCAATCTCTCTGGCTTGCAAAGGGAATACAACATGTCAGGCCAAATATTGCTCAAACAACAGAATAATTACAGCGGCATGGGTAACAGCAGAGGGGCAGACATGACCTCCCCCCGCAACGCAACACAAAACAACAGCAGAAAGATCAGCGGCTCTCCTGATGAGGTGGCATAAACTCAGGAAACAAGGCATGAACACGACAGGAATGTGTAGCTGTGCTGCCTCTGCACACTGAACCACGGCTGTAAGTGTCACTGTAATGTACTCAGAACGAGGCTTTTCTTTAAAACACAGATTTCGTTCGGATGTGTCGTGACATTACACCTCGGATGTAATTTTCTCTCATAGGAATGGTGGAAATTTGATTTTTTTTTTTTTTAAGCTATCCTCTAATCTCCTAACTTCACAGGGTGCATGAAAAAAAATTTCAGCCCTATGAGGGTCAGTCTTCAACATGCAGCAGCAATCGTTCCAGCTCCCAGTAGCCATCCGATAAGGTATTAAAAAAAAAAAAAAAAGAAGAGGATTTTGATCTCCTCTTCATCTTATCTGCCTTGGCACTGCAGTCCTGGCATTCTGTTTGAAGTGTGTAAAGCAAATCTCGCAGCAAAGTAATTGTTGCAGCCGATAGCCTCACATAGCGAGGAAGATTTTCATTGGCCGAGGCCTGTAATCACTGAAGCACGCGGGGAAAATGCATCCGGACCATGTTGTGGGAAGATAGAGCTGCGGAATCAGATTGATATCTGAAGCTCCATGGGCCACTCCAGCGTGATGCTAATCAAACATCTAATCAACCAGGTCATTTTGGAGTTATTAAATGATCTAGATAAGTGCACAGGCATTGTGGGAGCCGCAGAGGGAGGAGAGAGGATGAGCAAGCTGTAAAGCGAGTCCTCACCGCTGAATCCACGGCCACTATCCTACTTTCACTCAAACAAACCCAGAGGAGAAACCTGCTCTGCCTCCGGTCACCAGCGAAGACAGATCCACATCCAAACCTACATCTCCATGCCGGGTTGAAAGTGTCTTTTTCAGGATGCTACAGCGGTTGGAGGGCTCAGGGATCGATGACTGTCAGCCAGCCTCACCATGAAATTACAGGACTGCAGATACAGAAACGTATTAAAGAATTCATATGCGTGAATAATGTGAATCATGTGTATATAAATTATGTATATTTATATATATATTATGTGTATTTTAATGTATATATTGATGATCTGTCCAAGCAACTGAAAGCCTGCAACGCCGGCTGCGTGATCGGTAGTACTCCAGTGAACCATGTTAAGCAGGCAGATGATGTCGTGGTCATCAGTCCAAGCAAAGCTGGTCTCCTGCAGCGCGCAATACCAGTGAGAGTGTCGTCTTAGTCTGTAGAACTAAACTTCAAATTGTCGCCAATCAATGTCGCCTAACCCTTAAATATCTTGAGCATTTATTAGAGAACAAATGACAGAAGATGATGACATTTACAGGCAATGCTGCAAAATACACCCACAAGCTTTTACACGAGTTTAGTTTGTTAGAGTGAAGGCGTCTCTGTTCAGCACACACTGTAAAGTGATCAAACTACAGGAAGCAGGAACACAGAGACTTCCAGGAGCTTATAATGATGCCTGGAGAATAATACCTAAGAGACCAGGATGGAATAGTGTAAGTGAGATGTTTGTTGCTGCAGGAGTCGCTACTTTCAAAGCTGCTTTAAGAAATCTCATGTATACAGTTATTTGCTGTCTGCAATAAAGTTTTGAAATAAAAAGAGAACTCTTTAGAGAGGAATGTCAGTGTTACAGGGTAACAGACCTTCCAATAGTCAATGCAAAGCACCGTCAATAGTTTGTACGATGAAGAGCTTTTTCCTTTTTTGAGGAGAAGCTGGTGGAAAAACAAGCAACTGTTCCAGTCGTTAGGGTTTTTATAATCTCCGATAGAACGAGCACTGGGAATGAGGCAGAGCTGGAGTTGAGACGGACTAGAAGTGTTTCATCACTGGGAAGACTTTTAGTCTTTTAATTTAACTGGGCTGTCTTTGCAGTAGAAAGATGCAGATAGTTTTCAAATTGGCGCTACGTGACCAGAGAAAACTGAGAAAAACAGCTGCGTTGATACCTTTTGCTCAACGACCAGATTGCCAATAGCCCGGGACACTCCCTCTGACGTGATGTACTGTGGATCGGCTGGGTCTTGGTTTTCAAGCAATGGCAGCCTGTTGTCAGTAACAGAATCCTATTTTTATATTTTGGTCTTCACAGTGTGGAGAGCTGCCCCTCTCCTCACTCTCAATCCAGCCCTCTATATACCTTTGTGTCCTCGGAGGCGGGCATACAAAAATGTGGCGGCACAATCTAGTTTGCACAGGAGAAAATTGTGCGTTTGGGCTCATGCAACATGTATTTCAAGGCACTCCAAGTTCAAGGATGCAAAAAAAATAAGAAAGGAGGGAGTGAATACAAAACACAACCGTTTATCTGTGCAGAGGGAGCAATTTAACATCCGAGGAAAAGCAGGGGGCTAAATCTGTGGCACTGTAAAGAACGTGAGAGACTACAGCTGCTTTTAAACAGTGAGAGACCGACAAAGAACAAATGAAGAGACGCATCACAAAGTTAATGCAACTCCAGGTGGTTTTCACGCCTTCGTTAACCTTTATTTTTCATAAGCAGTTGCCTCCAGCTTCCTTTTTCTTGCTGTATCACAGCAGCTTTACTTATTTTTACTCCAGTGTTATATTGAATTATAGCATCCAGTAAAACTTAAGTAAGCAGTCATGTTCTTGTATTTGTTTACAGAGACTTTAACTCTTTTCTAAAGTTTAAAAAATCTCCCAAACTTGTAGCCGATGCGGCGCTCTGATTATTCCTGGGAACGTAGCGTTCTGACTCTTATGTTGCTGATCTGTGAATGTTTTATCAACACTTCTAGCAGCGATCTCGAAATGTGACATTTCAGTTTTCAGGCATGAACATGATCGTGCTCATATATTCTTTTTAGAGTCGTGGCTGTGTTGACTCCTTCATAAATAGTGTATGTTTAACAATGGAGGCTTCAAGTCTCATGTGACCCCTCACCTCAGGCTGGCGTCTACTGTTTCACCACTTTCTGCATAATATGTGCCAAACATTTAAATCTTCAAAGGTCACATATCACATCTCATGCATGTCGCATAAATAAACCCAGTGCTGGATTCAGCAGCGTACAGTTAATCATTATGTAAATCCGCTTTGTCTATCGGTGGAGCAGTTGTACGACACCGAGCTGGAGCTGGGATGCAAGAATCCACCACAGAGTATACGTCTCCATTTTATTAACAGTTATATTAAAAACAACCAGTTGCTTCATCAGATTCGCTGAGTGCTTGAGTCGGTTTGGTTTGGGTGGCATCAGGACGAGTCGGTTATTGGAAAGAGAAACATTGGATCTTTAATCTCAACTCTTTGGAGCAACGATGAGACATTAGACTTAATTCCATGTTTGTAACTCATGTCGAGCTGTGTCTTATGGACTGAGCTGTGGTCAGGCTGCAGTAATGTCACAGTAACAAAAAAAACACTAAATGAACATGAAACGGTAACCGATCCGAGGGCGGATGCTTCCTGTCACTGTTGGGTGGGAACACTAAACAGAAAACATTCTCAAGAGCAATTCCTGAATGTTTTTAAGGACGAGCCGGGAGGTTTTCTCTCCGTGTCTGTCGTGACAAAACCAGAACCCAAACCAAGGGCTTTTTTTCACTGAAAACTAAAAACTTTGCGACAAGAGAAAAAAAAGCACCTTTCTTTTAAAGTTAACTTTTGCAAAATATCTACTTACTATGGTCCGCCAGCACCACCAGCACCACACTGAGACGCTCCACAGAGACGGACGTGTGAGCTGCAGGTTGATTTCTGATCATGTGGGCAAGTCTTTTAAACAAAGATGTTCATCTCATGTCACTCGTGCTCAAGTGCACGTGTTAAGGGTGAGGCGCTGTTTCCGCTGCAGGTGATGTCATTAATATTTTCCTCATTATGTTTGTATTACACCCGACTGCATCCCGCCTGCTATCGATCAGAACGATATGGAAGGTCGGTGTCGGATGGAGAAGGGAAGCGAGGGAGCTGAGGCTCTGAATGGCAGCGCTGCCTCTTCACACGTCTGGATCCGTCTCCAGATGTTCCCCCAGTGGTTCCTGGATTAACACAAGAGAGAAAAGGGAGAGAGGATAAAAACGGGGTTTGGTGGGGGAGGAAGGAATCGGATCAGGTGAGATTTTATGCTATTTGTGGGGAAATGGGATGGAAATTGTTAAAACTTCATACGTAGATGACAGGTGTAAAACATCCATAACACGTGCCAACGGGTTTATAAATGAACACCTTGCTGACTGCGGCTTCCTGTTACCCACCTGACAGGTGAGAATCATGATGTAGAAATCACCGTGTATCAAACCTTCTATATCTCTGTATTTGTTGCATCCGTGCTGCAGTCGTTGAGCCGCTCCAATCTAATAACACAACACAAGCACAATCACATACATTTCATTTATATAGCCCAGAATCACAATCACACCGCCCCAGTGGTCTTTACAATCTGTGCCGAGAGCGACACCCTCTGCTTCGATTCCAGTGATTTCAAAAGGCACATATTATAATTTGCCAAAATCTTTTGTCCGCCTCAGCTTTTCAGTTTGTCTAAAATTCATCCAAACAGCTTCCATGTTTTTTGCAGTCACAACCCCAAAACGTATAAACTCTATGAAAAATGATTTCTATGATGTATTTCTATTCCTGTGGTTTTATTCAGGGGTGATAATCTTCTAAAAACATGCCATCCTTTAACGTTAATCAAAGATAAGGCGGGAAGGACGATGCTGTTTTTTTAAAAATACTCGCATTTTAGCGACACATGATGGCCAATTCAATGATGTGTTATTAGCTAGATTGATATAAATAGAGGCAGGAAACTGGTGAGTGATGCAGTTTAAGATATTGTATCAGGCTGCAAGACGCCGTGAGTACTTTAACCTTTGATAATTAAAGGTGCACTATGTAGTCCTGGGGAAGTCATTTTTATCTCTAGTCAAATCAAAACACCTAGATTATTCGATTGATAGTCGCATTACTCGTGCATGTATACGTTCCATCAGATCGGATTTTGCGTTCTGCGCAGGCTCGAGATTTTGACCCGGAAGTAGGAGGAGACGATGTAATATAGTCGTGTTGTTGCCGGAAATAGAAAACAACCCGATGGAGAGACCAAGAAGAAATCTTTCCTCCGAAATCACCGCAAGCAAGAACGCCACTGTGCATCTAGTTTGTGTAATTATCATGTACATCACATACTAAAATGTACAAAGCTGTAGCTTCGTCTCGCTCTTCGTACGCCATCTTCAATTGCAGTTGTCCGATTGAGTAGCATAGTCTGTAATCCGACTAAGCTGTACATGTGTATACTGTTTTACTTTGTTTACATGTGGCGGACCCTGCCACCTTTCCTAGCTTCATACAGTGTCGTGGGACCTTATTTTCCTCTGAGAGCAGCTCGTTCATTCACAAGCGGAAAAGTGAGTTTGAATTTATTCTCCAAAACTACATAATGCCCCTTTAAACTGTGTGGGAATCAAGTGAGAACACATGATTGGTAAAATAAACTTGCAAACCTGCAAAGTTTCTTTTCTTTAAATGTAGGTGTCAGGACGTAATAGAATATGAGGTCGTAATTTATTTTTTTTTTTCAACATGAAGACTTTTTATTTCTGAAGGCTGACGATGACCTTGATTCAAAGACAGAAATCTTTTGATGCAGCCATGAATAATTTTTCGTGCGGCACTAAATTTCAGGGCACTCCCGCTTTTTTTTTTTTTTTTTTTTTCCTGCCTGCCTGCAAAATAATAAAACACTTCTCACGTCGTATTTTACAGCCTCACCTTCACTCGCTCACTGGGACACATCGTTATTTCAGGGGAGGGAACGTAGACGGTCTCCTGAGCGTTTGTACTAGAACATTTTGTGACGTGTTCACACTTTTAAATCCACCATTTAACCAGTTGCTTTCATGCGCTTGCGACGGATCGTACAAATCATGCTACTATAGGACGAAAAATCACGTTGAGCTGCACAAACATGTCGGTGGGGGGTTTAATATTTGAGGACCCGTGATGTGTATTTGCGGAGGGTTATCATCTTGTTTGTGCTGGGATTACCGTCTAAACCTCCAAATGTCATTATGATTAAGTAAACGGAAGAGAAAAAAAAAAACTTTGTAAATAAAGATATTGACACTTCCTATCAGTCCTCAAATACATCCCGCCCGGTGAAATTAGATTTAATTAGCTGCTTTAAATAACCTGAACTTTAATTAACCGTATCTGCTTAATCGAAACTGTACACAAACATCTTAATTAAAATCATTTTATCTGGCTCCGAGATGACCGCTAATACCTCAGCTCCTAATCGCGCCGCCTCGCTGAAAAGGCAATATTGCGGCGAGGAAGGAAGCAAGGAGGAGCACAAATGAAGAAAAAGAGGGCAGAAAAACGGAGAGAAGAGGGTCTGCTCGACGCGTAATGAGGACGGCGTCGCTGATGGAAAGCCTCGCCTGCAATATGTTATGGATTAGTGTCATGCAAGATACCGTTTCTGGCCTGCAAACATTCTCACTGCATATTCAGGAGGGGGATGATGTCTTAATGATCTCGCTATTGCTCATAGCTTCGGGCTGCCTCGCTCGCTGCACTGCAATCCAATTTATAGCTGTGGGCGTTGCAGCCCGTATATAACTGTGTCCAAGTTCAGTTTGGTTTATGTCTGGGGCAACAAAGTCACGGCCGTAAATCCCCGCTGAAGTAAATAATATGTAAATCTCCACGACAGGAAGATATGTGATCGTTATTCCAAAATAAGAGCGCCGCCGTTTCGCAAAATCACGGCGCGATTACCGCGACGACAGTTTATAGCGTTTAAACACATAGCTGCAGTCTGTTTGAAGGACTTTGTTTGCAAGAATCAAGACGTTGTTAGAGTCTGAACCGTTTCCACACAGCCCAGGGCCTT
>OMLP01016335.1:8222-30472 GCA_900302685.1 Spondyliosoma cantharus
CACACACACACACACACACACACAGAAAGAGGAGAAGTTAATATAAAAGATTGTCAAAGTGGTTGTAGCAAACTGAACAACATGTTTTTACAGTTTTGAGAAGCACAATATGGGTATTTTTGTTTATCGTCAGATACATCTGGATAAAAAATATTGATATAAAATAGAAGAAGCCATAAAATGTAATAAAAACAGGTGTGTCTTATTTGTCCCATTCAGTAATTCGGCGTTGGTTTGGAGTCACTGGGTCACAAGACATGGAAGCTAATGAAAAAAAAAGTGTATGTGTGGTTTGTACCTGTGTGGTGGCCCAGCGGGAGACACAGGGTCGAGTACAGCAGGGAAACAGCCTGTCGGTCAGTCTGAGGAAGCCGGGCTCTGACCTCAGGACGGGGGAGGACACATCCAGACAGAAGGACATGCTGTCGTGACTCCCTGGAGTGAGACACGTGTCATGGGGTGTCCACATACTTTCGGACAAAAACAGAAGATAAACATCCCGCGACTATTTTGGTTGCAAATGTAACCGGAAATGGAAGATAAATGATAATAACTAAAAAACACTAGTCTGTAGTTATCTATAGTTGTCTATTTTAATTGTAGGCTCAACTATTTTCCGATAATACCCCATTTCACCCGACTTCTCTGCAGTATTTCTGTGTTACCGGGTAAAGCGAGGTTCCACAGCGGAACATCCAGCAGCTCCCCCGGCAGACGGGACATCCAGTCCGCGTTTCCTCCGAGCCGTCGCCGCTCTTCGTCCTCCATGTTCTTTACATTAAATATAAAGCTGATTTTCTCACAGCTTTGTTATTCTCATTACGAGAATTTAACAAGCTCCATATGCTTGTTTTACAGTCAAACTCCGTTTGTTTACAACGTCTTCCGGGTTTAAAACGACTATTAAAAGCTAGCGATGTTTTTAGCTAGCACTTCCGGTAAGGACCTTCAAAATACAAGCGTGACGGAAGTACGTCTTCAAAACAAAAGCACAGCCCACACTGCACTGGTGTGTTTAGGTTTTTTTTTGTTTTTTTTTATCGTATTTTTTATTTATTTGTTTATTTATCTATTTAGTTATTCAATTATTTATTTGACAGACTATTTTTTTTCTGTAAGTGAGTATTATATCTGGCTAAAATAAAATTAACTGGGTGATTCAGGGTTAGTTATCACAAAATAAGCCCCCAAAAGTTTACTTTTTATTTTATAGTGGGTTTTTAGGGTAACGCTAGAGGTATAATTAGGTTACAATACAATATTAATAAAGGAATGTGCCGAATGAGGACACAGATGAAAAAAATACCACAAATGTTACGCTTTCTACTGTTTTAGTTATAATAATTAAATCAACATAATTTCTTTATTAAATGTTGCAGCACAAAACAAGTGAGAAAAAACAACACAGAACAGTGCAAACAATGGGAGAAGCAAAAGAAGTCATGACAAATGTATAAACAAACACACAAAGGCTCGTGACATGTTGGGATTTTGTATGTTTTGGGTGTTTACTTTAAATTACTGTATTTTAAAATAGCATTTTAAATGTTTATTCAGGACTTTCAAATGCAAAGAATTAGCCGCACATTGAAGTGCAATGACTTAATTACCGGCTGTTTTTCTAATCATTACATTTTTCATTTGACTTTTCGTTCGACTGGTTTCATGGTTCGGATGGAGCTCAGCTAAAGTCAAACCAACAGCAGCACTCGTCCTCCTGTTATATCAGCAGCCTGTCACTAAAACAGAAACTGACACTTGACATTTTTTGCAGTTAAGGCTTTAGATAGCTAATTCTTATATCACGATGACTTATTTAGGTTTGTCTTAGTCAATTTACTGTGAAAATCAAGCATGAATAAATAGTCACAAAGACTTCAAGCACATAGGCGCTTTCATGGAAGTGCATTCCATTATAAACTATTTATCTCATTAACTGGTCCTGATTATCTCCTGACCTTTTCTTTCCACAGTGCTGGATATTCATGACACTGGTTTAACGTTTAAACTTGAGGATTATGTGAAAAGGTTAACGGTTAACGGTCAATGGTGTTTTAGAAGGTACATTAGTGTGTATGAGACACACTATTGTGAGGATGTACTGACCCATATACAGTAGTTAGATGTTTTAAATGGTTTGGTTAGAGAGCTAACAGAGAGCTTTTCACTATCAGCAGGCCTGGGGCCTCATTTATAAAACTGTGCGTAGGATTGACGTCAAAAGGTGGCGTACGCACAAAACACAAAGTGCTTACACACAAAAATATCCTTATTTATAAAACAGTGCGCACGTCCTACGCCGATTTCCCTTTATAAATCACAATCCACTCTAAATGTGGCGCACCTGTGTGCAGGTCATACCATGCCCATATTTGCCTATGAATATTCAGAGAAACGGCCCTAATTAATATTGATTCATGACTGAAAGCATGCCGAAAGCAGAGAGAAAGGCTAAGAAGCGCAATTTCACCCAGTGTGAGGTGGAAGTTCTTGTCGGGGAGGTGGAGAAGAGGAAGGCTGTGTTATTTGGTGCGTGCGCAATGATTATAAATAAGGCCCCTGGTCTTTAATACTTGTCTATCATTAATTCAAGAGAATGATCATTTCATAATAACTGATCCATACAGTTGACTTTTATAAGAACAATATACGCGACCTGCTCTCTGAAGTAGCTTTAAATCAAATATATACTAGTCCAGTATAAAAAGACACATATACATGTATGATTAAAGATGTTGATGCCTCAGCTGTAGTTTGCGTTTAGTGCTAACTGGCAAATGTTAGCGTGCTAAAATGCCTAACCAAGATGTTTTAGCTCTTAGCTCAAACTACCATTGTGCCAAGTAGAGCCGTTTTTGTCTTTGATATTTGATTTTTACATTTTGAATCTACTTTTATCTTTACATTGTATACAGTGGTGTTGTTTGTAGTCCTAAACACGGAACTCAGTTAGCATTTTAGCTCTTCCGGTTCCCTCGTCTCAAAGTCTGAGTTTTATTTAATTGTTTTTTAGTTAAATGTCTGAAATAACATGTGTTGTTAGCACATGCTTAATTACTTTTTTTACACATTTTGTTCTACGACATATAAATACATCATTAAATGTCCCACAATTGAATCATAAAATCATACTAGTTATTGTTGAGGGATTTCGGGCGATGCTAACTCCTTGGTTACAATAAGCTCTTCAGTTGTAAAAACAAATATCGTAACATACATATCCACTATCCACAACATTACATATAGTGACGTATATAGTGTTAACTAGCTTTGGAGGTGCTAGTAGTTGGTTTTTGCTTTCTTTGGGCAAAGCCATGCTAGCTGTTTCACCCTGTTTCAAGTCTTTGTGCTAATTAGCTAAGCTAACTAGCTGCTATAGGCTAGCCTGTCATCTCATTAGCTCCTAAACAATTTATTTAACAATACGCAGCATAATAGCACTAGCTCGCAACCTTTTTGCCTTGTGATCCCTTAAAACAAGATAATGCTCATTCCTCACATACTTTGACCACTTTGATTTATATCATCACAAATGATCAATCAGAAAACGTTCTTGTTTCTTGTTCTGTGAATCCTCTCAAAACCACTCAGGTTAAATTAACTGCTAAAGGATATGTTATCATTAGGCCTACAAATATACTTTTAAATTCCTCTCCAAAGGGTTTAAGGACTTACAGGTGCCCTCCCACCACATGATCTCCTCTCCTGTTACTGCTGGTGCACTATTAGATTATGTGAATATGCTTAAACACTGTGTGTTGGTGTGCTAGGTAGGAAGCATCCTTACAGTAAGCAAAAAAAGAAGAAGCAAGTCACTATCCATAATGCAGTGGAAAATCCATTTCTGAAATGACACAGCTTTACATATGTTCCCACCCACCAACTGACTCTCATTGGGGTCACACATGGACAGATTATGGAAGTCAAACTTCCCCGCTGCAGAAATTAAATTTAGCACAAACAACTGGCTGCTGTTTGGCTCTTACATGGTAAGCGTTTTCTCCGAACCATTAAAAGAAACCTTCCTGACACAGCAGAGAATAAACTCTCGCTCTCTCTGCCAGTTTTTAAAGATTTGGTTTGTACTTCCAGGAACTCTGTTATTTCATCTACTTTATGCTTATAAAGTGATCTTGTTTTAAATGACTCGTGTGTTATTTTAATAGATACTGATCACCGCAATTTACCGTATTAATACTGCAGTGACCGATTGGTGAAATAAAGAACATTCTGTCCATTAACTAGACGAGGCGGGTCAACTGACTCTCCTGTGAATTATGATCAAATTAAATGTAATGAGATTAAGATTAATTTTGAAATTCTACAGCATAATCCTATCAAAAAACCCTAAAAATGAAAATGCAGTCATTATCTTCTGGAAGTCGGATGAAGTTTTGTCGCCCATAAAGCATCTCTGGAGCCTCACAGTCGGAAACAACTCAAGTAACCCGGGACTTGTTCATAAAGGAAAGGTCATGTTTTGGCTCAACCAGTTCTCGCTGGAAAATGTCACAGCGTCGTATCAAAATATCTGGTTTTATTGCCACCAACGACCTGGAAATTGTACCGACTTCTCATCAAATATATCCAGTTCTTTCTCCACTTACACAGCCAGAAAATGGCCCAAAGTCTCCTCCAAAATATTCGGTTTTGTTGCCACTAACACGGCTGGAAAATGTCACGACCTCTTGTCAAAATATCCAGTTTTGTTGGCACCAACGACCTGGAAATGTTGTGACAAGTCATCAAAAATATCCAGTGGTTTCACACTTACAAATGTTGACACTTTCTTGAACAGTGGTCTCTCACCTGGCAGCTGTTTTGCCGAGCTGTATCGTTACTTGTGATACTTCAGGTGCATTTTGTTTAAATACCATTACTTAAAGAAATGATTGTCTCTGTTGAACCTACAACTTTTCTCACCTCCATGCTCCATTTGTATCTCTGCGCTATCATATTTAAGTCAAATTCCTGTTTATTTATCACAGCTCTGGATAATTACACGCTTTTTAAAACTGTTTACGTAAGGAAAAACACTGCAGCTTTACATGTTATGTCTGACACGGTACCCTCAATCAGGCAGCGCTCGCTAACTTCGTAAAGAACAGTCGAAAACACGCTCATTAAACCATTACACATACAGCTTTTTTATCCTCGTGACTTGCTCTACTGACCTCACGTCACATATAGTACATTGTGAGTTACAGTGTTCATGTGCAGTATTTGGCAGAAGGATACAATAATGTGATTCCATTATACGAGAGGCAGTATGCATTATGAGATACCATTTGTTTATTATTAGTCCGAGCAAATTGGACGAACATGGTGGACTTCTTCTTTAATGTGGAGTCAATGACTGTTGGCTTTTTTGGATTTTGGAGTGAACTATTCCTTTAAAATAACTGAAGAGAAGACTTCTGACGTAACCAGGCATTAAAATCACCACTTTTTTGACCTTGAAACCTTAAAAAACACCTTAAAAACAAAGAAATCTCTGATTGAGGTCCACTTGTTCCAAGGCGTTGACCACATGACCTGAGTTTTTATCAGCACTTGGAGTTTTCTCAGCTCTCAGTTTGACTTAATTACCCCTCCGAACCTGTGACACGAGTTCTGACAGCTTATGTCGATCCAATGGATTCATTATTTGTTTTGTCAACCTCTTAAAATCCTGCAGGAGGCTTTCATTGTGAGGTTAGAAGAAAACAAGATTCTGATTATGAACTCATGATGACACACCTTGTGTAAGGTTGTGTTTCTTTTTCTCTTTTTTCCATGTAGTCATTATAGTCTTAACATCAAGTTTTAAAGTGTTAAAAGAGTTTTATATTTCATCGTTGGATCAGTTGGGATTTCCCATTTTCAAGAATTTTGGCTCAGTTTTATAGCGGTCTAATTATAAAGCGACCTGCCCACTCCGGTCACACCACTGCCTCCACCTTCCTGCCCCACTGTGGGTCACATTTTGCTCTAATTTTAAAAGGCTGATGGAGGGCAGCACTTAGTCGTCAACGCTGCTCCCAGTCTGCAAACTAGCTCCTCATCTGACACCCGAGCTGCGCTGACAGGTAAGACTTTTCTGGGTTTTCCGTCTTGAATTCGCAATAGTGGCAAAGATTTGTTTCCTTGCTTGAAAGCTTCTGTGATGCGTGAAAATAACTGCATGTTTTAATCTCGTATGATAGTTGGCGACAGTTTTGTATCCTCATGATTATCTGAATATAATCCGGGTTTCTGAGGAGATTTAGAGGATTATTTGAGTTGCTTGAGCAACAGAACACAGATATGAGACTTAAAGAGGTGTGATGGTAGAAGATGGGTACAGAAGGTTTACAGCAAGGTATTAAGGAGGAAATATTGGGTATTTAAGATACTATGGAGGGTGTATAGAGGAGGATATTGGGTTGGGTTGCTGCATAGATCCAGAGTACAGGGGTTTATAGAGTAGTATGGGCGATTTAGAGTCTAGTTAGAGTTGTCTAGTTGTATAGAGAGTTTTACAGGCATTTATGGAAAGCATCAGGATTTAAAGGGGGCTGAAAGGGGAGTGAAGAGACTAGTTGGGTTAGATTGGGGTCTGAAGGCGTGCAAGGTATTTACAAAGGAGAACAGTTGGTTTATAGAGGGGCAAAGAGGGTTTACAGTAGAGTAAAGGTGTTACACGACGTACAAAGGTTATCTAGTGAAGTGTAGAGAGGGTTTTACAGAGGGTATACAAGGTTTATAGAGGCTACAGATGGTTTGTAGTGGGGTGCAGAGGGTTTATAGTGGGGTACAGGTGGTTTGTAGTGGGGTGCAGAGGGTTTATAGTGAGGTACAGGTGGTTTGTAGTGGAATACAGAGGGTTTATAGTGGGGTACAGGTGGTTTGTAGTGTAGTGCAGGGGGGTTATAGAGGGTACACAGGATTTGTGGATGGTACATAGGGCTTGTAGTGGAAAATAGAGGGTTCATAGAGGTGTACAAGGGGTAAATAACTGGAGATAGATGGTTTAAAGATGGGTACTGAAGGTTTATAGAAGGGACAGAAGGGTTATAGTGGAGTATAGACAGTTTATAGAGGGTTCAGATGTTTTTAATGGAGTATAGGGGGTTTATAGGGGGATACAAATGGTTTATAGTGGAGTAAAGGGTTGACAGGGGGTACAGAGGGTTTGTAATGGAGTACAAGGAGCTCATAGAGGGCACAGAAGGGTTATAGATGGCATAGGGGTTTATAGTGGGGTCTAGAGGGTTCACAGAGGGGTACAGGGAGGTATATGTGACATATAGGGGGTTTAAGAGAGTACAGATGGTTCAAGGTTGGTTGAACAGGGTTCAAGCGGTGCAGAATTATTAGAATAAAAAACCCTGCACACGTTAGATGTTGGACCAAAAACGTTTTGATGAGAGTCATTTGCAAACTATCTGCAAATGAATTCAATCACTGGCTATTAGCTACAAAACATCTAACAAGGACTGACAAGTTGTAAATGTGACAATGCTGATTGCTCTGCATTTGATCAAAGTGTCCAGTAAACAGCCGTCCTTGTGTTTTAGATAAATGGAGCTAATTCAATTACATCTCAAGACGACGCCCTCGTCTTTCCTCATCTTGTGCCAACACACAACCTTCCCTCGATATTATCGTGAAATCAGCTTCCTCGTTACTGTCATTTGGCTCCGTTGCCACGATAATTATCTCAACAATAGTATCATCTGTCTTGAATTGAATCTGTAAGTGAAATTAGATGTACAATGACCTGGCCCAGGAGAGCATGATTTTCCCCTTTGAGGACCTTCCAGCTGGGTTTGGACAGTTGAGTCCTACCTTTAACTAAGCTGTTTGCTGATCAATAGCCCTTAATAGTTTAAAAAGTCCCCCGTGTCTTGTTTTTTGATCTTTCAATCAGTCCTGATTCTTCTTGTGCATGGTGCACAATGAGGGGGAAGCCCAGCTAATTTAGATTTCCTTGTTTTATTCTGAGGATCTTTTAGTGCAATAAAACAACAAGATTTAAGAGTCACAACATCTCCATAATGAAGTACAAGGAATTTACTCTGCAGCCTGAGCCCATTTGGAGGCTGTTTGTGACATTCCTCTGCCTAATTTGTTATATGGAGCACTTAATTTAGTTTTTAAGAAGCTTAAAAGGGCTGCATTCTGTACCTACATAGTCGTGGAGGCTTGATATAATCAATTGGACCATGTGATGTTGGGGCGGGGCTGTAGTGCTTTTGTAGAGAAAGTCAGATCTCCAATTAAAGAAATCCAACCCAAGTTTCAGAGCTTGGATGAAGACGGATTGAGAGAGATCTCAGGAATGTTCTGGCTTTAATTCCTTTGTCTTTATGGCTGTTTTTTAATATCTTTTGTATTTTATCTTCCTGCGCAGACGACACCGAGAGGAGATTTCAGTCAAAATGGCCAACCGCTATGACTGTATGGAGTGTAAGGAGTCCTTGTTTGGTCAGAAGTACATCCTCAAGGAAGAAAACCCGTATTGCATCAAATGCTACGAGTCACTTTTCTCTAATAAGTGTGAGGTGTGCCATGTGCTCATTGGCTGCACCAGCAAGGTAAGTGTAACTTGTATTCAGACGTTTAAAGGTGACCTGCTCATATTTTCTCATTCATGTTTGCAGATGACATGGACCTGGACTCACAAAGCTAGTTTTCTTAAAAAAGCATGAGTCTAAGGATGGCAATATTGGTCTATTCGTTGGTCGGTGCATAAACTTTGGTGCTGCAGGAATGAGTCATAAGTTCCTTTGAGTTTAACCATAATTGTTAGCCATTAGCGACACCGGTTACTCTTCCATTTTCAATGATAACAATCTCCGAGCTAGCGACCAACACGCAACCAAACATTCCCTCCTTTCACTGACTCTGCAGGATCTGTCGTACAAGGACCGCCACTGGCACAGCGAATGCTTCCTCTGCATTAAGTGCAGCCGATCTCTGGTGGATTGGCCGTTCTGCAGCAAGGACGACATACTGATGTGCATCGAGTGCTACAGCAACGAGTACTCTGCCAAGTGCCATGCATGCCTGAAGACCATCATGCCAGGTGAGGACAGAGGAATTGTCAACATTAGAACCGGTTCGATCAAAGATTGGGTGAGGTGGACTGTCTTAAAAGGCAAAATGGAAGTGATCGTAAACCTGCATTCTCTGTCACCTCCACTGGTTTTGAAAGGAAGTTACCCACTGAGCACAAACATCTCCAAAAGACGTTAATTCGACATCTTTGCTGACATTGTAACGACTTCCACTTGAAAACCAGAATTACAATTTACTTGATGTCTTTTCAACGTTCGTGATTGATGTCGAAGAACTTCTTGTGGTTCATGACCGGCAGATTGTACTCCATGAATGCATATTTGCCTGGTAGCCTGTGAATCTTGGACCTGTCATGTGTTTTTCCAGGTGAAGTTCGAGTTCTCACTCATTAACAGAGCTGACGTAAAGTCAGCAAATTTCAATTAGCTGTAATTGGTTGAAGTTGATCTGCATGCCTGTAGGACAGCGGGGCTTACTGTACATGTAATTGTTGACGTAGGCATGAAAACTCAGGCACAGAGTGTCTTTTCTTTCAGCAGTTAAAACTCCTTAAACTAATGACGTAACAAAGACGTGATGAGTAATCTCATGAGAGCATTCATGACAGTTTGTTCACGTCAACGGTTTAAGTGAGTTGAGAGGATGGATGATGTCTCCCTTTTCCCACTCCCACACTCTTTTCTGTCTCCCCCTCCACCCACCAGGCTCTAAAAAGATGGAGCATAAGGGCAACAGTTGGCACGAGAATTGCTTCGCCTGCAACCGTTGCCAGCAGCCCATTGGCACCAGGTGCTTTGTGCAGAAGGACGTCAACAACTACTGCCTGCCCTGCTACGAGAAGCAGTTCGCCCAGCAGTGCGTCCACTGCAAGAAGGTGATTCACATCCATTCATGTCAACACTCACGAGAGGCTCTTAATGCACTCGCAGCTTCTTTTGATTTGTTGAAATTCGATCACAAATAAATGATTCTCTGTGGATGCAACTGATTCTGTACTCACGTAACGCTCTTAAGGTTGCGGCGAGGTCACTAATGAGCATCCTCCAGATAATAACAACGTTGATATTCTGTTTGAGAGGCATTTAAGTCAATGACCCATCATTTTTATGAACCATGGCTTTTCCCTGAGACGTCCCTGGTGCAGCTTTGAAGGGTTTTTATTGTTAAACAACCACCGTTACTGATGAAAATGTGTCTGACATGAGTCAGGCAGAAAAGTTCACATACATGGTAATGTTGTTATGTTTAGCCGCGACTTCCTTCCTCAGTCTCAGACGTTTCATCTAATGTTTTCCAAGAAGTCATAGCGATAGATGACCAAATGAAACGCGCTGTTACCTTGTGTAAAATCACAATTTCTCTGGTTTGGGATAACGTAAGTCCCCAACTCAACAAAATATTCTTTAGCTGCAATATTTCCATGGGAAGGCAGCTTTCAAAGCTTTCTTCATACAGTAGTGGACATGGTTTCCGTTAAAGAAGGCTGGAAAAGCAATACATGCAGCCTTGGCATCCAAATCACTGCTAACAGTGCAGTTATGAGCAGACATACAGTGCAGGAGGGAAGAAGACATTTGTGTGTGTGTTATGTAACAGTCAGGTGGCAGGAAACAGATGGTCAGGCAGGCGGGAATCTGAGGCGTCGTTTTGTTGTGGAAGCTGGTAGGTGAGGCAGCAGTCATCAGGCTCGTCTGTGACTAAGCCGGCAACAAACGGCACAAATGACAGAGAACTTAAACCCACGCGAAGGACCATATACATGAGCAGGAGCTCTGCATCTTTAGACATCAATACAAACAAACAGAAATGAATTGATGGCGTGTAAATCATGTGAAAATCCAATCACGGTGAACAATAAACCACAAGAAAACGCATAATCTTAATGAGAATGAATGATGATTTGACATTGACGGTATCTTTCAGCCCATCACCACTGGAGGAGTAAACTACCGTGACCAGCCCTGGCACAAGGAGTGCTTCGTCTGCATCGGCTGCAAGCAGCAGCTGGCCGGTCAGCGCTTCACCTCCCGAGACGACTTCGCCTACTGCCTCGACTGCTTCTGCAACCTGTTTGCCAAGAAATGTGCTTACTGCACCACCCCCATCAGCGGTAAAGTGGAATATTCTCTTGCTTTAACCCTCTTTTATGCCTTTAATTTTCCATCTCAGTCCATTTAAATAGAGGTCTACGTTTTTTATTTTGGAAATGGCAGATCTCTGTATATTCTCCATTAAATGCAACACAAACCCAACAAGCAGGTGAGGTTGCAGCTCCAAAGAAATGAATACACATTTATGGATCTTGGATTGTACACTGTCCAAAGCCCTGTTACCATGGGACTAGCATTACCAGGGGACCTTATGTAATTTATAAATTACCACTACATGATGTGTGTCTCGTGGGGCTCATTTAAACAGGATAAGCAAAGTCTGTATTTCACTTGTTTTCACTGATATTATCTCCCGGATATGTTGTCAAAACTCTCTGAATCATCAGCTTTCAGAAGTAAAGCGCCATTGTTCGTCATTACCACATTATTGATATAGTTTAGAGTTAATGTGCCCACTTTCTGCATGTGTTCGAAGCATAAAAACAACATTTGCAGCTCAAGTTAAAGATGCTTTGCGGCTGTACTTGAATATAACAACCTTAGGTTGCTGCTAACCTTCTCTGTCATCAGTTTTTAATGTCACTGTACCTGACATCTGATAGCAGAAAACAGAAAAACAACATCAAATCAAGAACATTTGATTCACATGGGACTAATATTATCACATGACTTCTGTGTTTGGAGATATATGGTAGGTTCTTGGCAGTGCACATGTGATTAAAATTACAGACATCTTCTCGAGGTCCCCAGGAAATACTAGTCTCGTGAGAATTTGGCTCAAGAAATTATTGCATCAAACAGATTCTTCCGCAGATTAGAGTTGTACTTGAAGTAAAGTCAATTATCAAAACAGATTTGAACGTATAGTCTCCAAACCAAGATGACTGAAATCATCAGGGTTGTTTTCTTAAACTTTCCAAAGCTCCTCCGACTTACTGTAACTTCAGGTCGGATCTGACTGTAATGTTTGAATTTTAGATACGAGGAACAAGGGTGATGACTGTCTAATCGTGCATATCTTTTGTCATCAGAAACAAATGCTAACAAAACTGCTATGAGGTTCTTAATTTGTCCTAAAATAATGAATAAAACAAGGTCAAAAGTTTGGAGAAGATCCAAACTACAAGTCCTGTAAATGACACCTTTAACATGACCTGAACCGCTACGAGATCATATGCTTCCCTTTGCATCCTGTGTATTCAATCAACACCAATTACAGGCTTATTAAATTACTGAGATCATGAGACCGTCTCCTTGTAGGCTCATGGCTCCTCTTCATTACCTTTCTTTCCCAGGTCTCGGGGGCAGTAAGTACATCTCGTTCGAGCAGCGCCAGTGGCACAACGACTGCTTCAACTGCAAACGGTGCTGCGTGTCTCTGGTGGGCCGAGGTTTCCTGACGTGCAAAGACGACATCCTCTGCCCCGACTGTGGCAAAGATATCTGAGATTGAGCCAATCAGAGAGCACTGACGATTTTCTCCTCGATCAGTTATTGGGTTTTCACACATTAACCTACTCTGACTGCTAAGGTTTTTTCCTGCATGTACGCTGATGATACTTTGATTTATATTAACAAGTTGAAAACCATAATACCCTGAATGTTTTGTTTTCTAAGAAACATTACTCTTTGGATAGCAAAACCTTTGTCAGTCAGTCTTCGTTCTTTAGTCTCAAGAAAATGTTTATCACATTTTGGAATGAAACTGTGTGTGGATTCAAAATAACCGCTGTTTGATGGATATTCTACAGCATATTTAGTTGTTTTAATGGCCTGTGATGTTTAGTTCTTAATAGAGTTAATATAATACTACTAATACTGTTTATTATAATTACATACATTCTTTTAGTAAAGATTTTTTCAACTCAGATGAGTTTGCCAACACTGATGCAGCTTGTCAGTTCTTATATTGCAAAGGAAAATGTGCATTAAACCAAAACCTGTTCAAGTCTGTTGGTTAGAGTATATATTAATGATAAATAAATATGCTATGCTATTAAAATGTTTAGTTTGTGAAAGTAAACTGTGCCACTTTCTAACAAGTACCTTTAAGTTGTACTTAATAGCTTTATCAATGGTTAATAAAGGAAAAAAAATAACATCAGCTGGTTTGTGTCCTTACCTATATATTAATAATGCAGTTATAAATGTTGGCAATCCATTGATATATTCTAATGGGTTTCTCACTTACTAATAAGCTATCAGTTATAAAGTTATAAATGTTTATAAGTTGTTAATGATGATGATGTTTGCAGGTAATAAGACGTTGACAAATGAGCCTAAGAAATAAGTTCAATCAATCACGGTAAGTTTTTTTCCATGTGGTGAGGAAAAAGATGGGCAAGCTAATTCTTGTTAGCTAAAAGTGTGTATTTTTCTCACCACATAGTTGCATAAGACTTGTTATTTGTTATATAAAAAAAAACATATTCTAATGATGGCAAAACTTCACAAAGAAATGCAAGACCAAACTCCATTAGAAAAACTGTACATTTAAGACGGAATTGCTATTGGCAACAGTACACTACTTGTTTGTTTTTTGTCGTTGTTGCTTTTCCTCTTTTGGTAAATTCGGCACACATGATGCATTTGTAATCCATTATGGGGTTGTCAGTTACTAACAAGCCATCAGGTCTGCAGTCTCAAATGCGAATAAGTGATTAATAAAGTAATTTAATCGATAAGTTTGCTCTTGATAATTGCATGCTAATTAACTGATTTTTGTCCAGGCTGCAGCTGCTTTCTAGAAATAAATACAATCAGTCAAGGCGGGTTTTTATCATCTGGTGACCCCAAAGTTGTCCTTACTTATTGGTTATGATTGAGCTATAAAGCATTGATTCATTATTATATTATATTATAAAGATAAACCCATTACTTTATTGTGCTGTTGGAAGCAGTGATGTCGTCTTTGTCCCAAAAGGTCCTCTGAATGATATCAAAGATCGTCTCTTAATGCACTAACAGCAGGAATATTAGAAAGAGGTCTCACTCTGTCCCATTTCAAGATCAGCTGTTTGTCTTTTGCTGTGACTCATCATGTGGATCATACGACTTCCACTCACCACACTTTGTCGTGTATTTACGGTCTTTGTTTAGTGCTAAAGCTGTATCTCCCAGTTCATACATGTCCACAGCTGTTTTTATCTTATCAAACAGTCATAACTACACATACAGATAACTTTATGTCAGTGTTATTATGTGTTTGTATGTCTAATATCTTTGATTAAGCCGCTATATATATGGAAACTAGACTGTTATTAACATGATTTACGGATGGGTTATGTATAAAATAAAGAATTTATCTCTCCTGCAATTATCCTTATGACTGTCCATTATTTTACCTGCTCTGTGCCCTAGATTATCACCAATCCAGTCATTTTTACCTGTTGAAATACCTTTAAAGGGCCAATGCAACTCATAAACGGCTGTATTTCGCCTGCCAGAAAGTGATTACAGCTCCTACCTTGTGACTGAAAGAGTCAAATATAACCACCAAGAGTAAAATCAAGTGAATTTGGTGCAGAAACTAGCTTTAAGTCACAAGGTGGGAGCTGTAATCACTTTTTGACAGGTGAAATATTTCCTTTTATGAGTTGTATTGGTCCTTTAAAGGAATTTCAACAGGTAAAAAGGACTGAATTGCTTATAATCCGTCAAATATAACCACCAAGAGTAAAATCAAGTGAATTTGATGCAGAAACTAGCTTTAAGTCACAAGGTAGGAGCTGTGATCACCATGGTAATCACTACAGCTGCGCGCTCCCGCGGACGGAAGTCAGTTCCGCGCGGACGATCACTTTTTGGCAGCACACCGGAAGTCGACAGCAGGTGCCACCGGAAGTGTGTTCGGTGCAGCCTTTCCGAGGAAGCTAACGGGATTTCATTGCGAAAAAGCCGATCCATAATTACAACACGAGAAAAATAACATATAATGTAAGATACGTGTGTGATTTTGTGCGAGTTGTGTCGTTAGCTGCTCACCTAAAAACTAGCGATGTTGCGGCGCAAAGTGAGGTTAGCGCTGGAAAGCCAACGCCGCAGCTAGCTAGGCGGCTAGCTAAATTAGCAAGGCTTTGTTAGCTACATGGCGAAATAATACTATGCGGCTAGAAAAGGCTATTTGTCATATATCTTTCAATATCGTGTGCTTTTATATGTGGAAAATGCGTTGTTTGTATCGTTATAATACAATATTACGCCAGTTATCATGCATGCATTCTCTGCTAAACTGGGCTCACTTTTATGTCTATTCAAACGTCTTTTTATATTGTAATTAACTCGTTTTATGAGTTTTATTAGTATTTGTTAGCATGTATACGCTGTTGAACATGTGTATTTACTGGAGACCTGTTTTTATTTCGTTCATTATTTTTGTAACGTCCTAATTGTCGTTACGTCAACGAATGAGCGAAGACAGGCCTCTATGTTCCATCTGGGGAAACACTAGGCCGAACTCCATTAGAGAAATCGATAATTTAAGACTGATTTGCCATTGTTAAACGGAACCCTGCTCGCTCAACATAATTTGCTATATTTTATGAATGTTTCTGCTCTTTTGCTAGATACGTACTATCTACTAAGTCATATTTCACGTTTGCTCACAAGCAGTGACCACCTAATAGATCATAACTTATTTCCTTTGGTATTCAGATTGTGTTATTCCTCAGCTGAAATGAGCGCTGCAGTACCCAACCATCGAAGGACAAAGCCTGGTGGTAAGATTAAATTCAATTTCAAGTATTTCTAAGATGAAATAAAAGGTATTTTATGGCACCCATCACCTGTAATACATTTGAATAAGCCAAACTAAAAATATTCAACATTTCTAAAACTAAATGTTTTGCTGAAATGCAGTTTGGATGCAAGTATGCCACAGAGCAAAACAAGTGGATGTAATTGTCAGTGCATAAATCACTGCAGGCATAAAGCCCGGGGTTGTGAACGCCGGCGCGACTGGACCAAGCTCCCAGATCCCCGGTCTGTCCCAGACCGCTGATGAAAACACCCCAGCGGAGAAGGCCAGCGGACGCCGTGTTGGGATATTTGAGTCTGACTCAGACTACGTGAAGCTCGCAAAGGGAGGAGGACACAAAGGTAAAGGTTTCTTAGAACTTCAGATGTGTTTTATAACAAGTTGTGGAAGTATTAGATATATTGGTCTGTGTCTGAATAACCTCCTCCTGCCCTCAGAGTCAAAAGTTTATCTTAACTGTATGATAAGCTCAAACAGTGGAAGTCATCACATTTTTAAAAAATAAAAAAACATCCCAGGTGATTTGTTTGATGTTGGCACTTGTGTCTCAACTCTTTGAAATGCAAATCCTGAACAAGTGGCCTCCCGGTCCACAACATGAAAGTGGGGGGGGATCCTGTTAGAAAACTCATTTTTATGCATTTTGGGAAAACAAAACATCCGCTTCTGTTTATTGAGACTAACTTCAGCTGCCAGGGGGAAACGATTCAAAGTTCAATGTTGAGTTCCACATGAATGTTTTATGCTTCAGGATGGATAAATCCTCTGCAGGTTGGGCTCTCTTAGCATGAAATGTCTGCAAATGTTAGCGTTTATACTTTATTTTATGGGTTGTAGCTTTAATTGTTTGCCAAAATAGAATGTTTTTCTTTCTACACGGGTAAATAAGACTAGAAAAAATACAATGCCAAACTCCATTAGAAAAAATGTCAATTTAAGACTGTGTTTAGCTAACATTGCCCTACCTTTTTATGCTTGTTTTCAATGCTTCTCCTTTGGCACAAATGTTGTCTTCTAAGCAGCTAATTACTGTGTATCTCAAGTTCTCAATTTCTCCTAATAGTTTTACTCTGTTGCACTAGTATTTTATTATTGTATTGTATTTTTCTTTCCACATTGGGGCACAAGAGAACAGCGCCAAACTCCATTAGAAAACTTGTAAATTTAAGACGAGGTTGCCTTTAGCTTACATTACAATACTACGTTTGAGTTTGTTGTTGATGCCTTTCATCTTTTGGTAAATTCGGCACACATGCTGCCTTCAAGTCAGGAAGTTATTCCACAAAAATATATAATTTTTTTGTAATGATTTGGGAATTGCTTGAATTTTCGGATATATACTTGATTAAAATGAACAAATCAGCTGCTGAGGGCTGCTTAAATGGAGCCTGCTGTTCTTCTCACATATACCAACTAAAAGGCAGATTGTGACATTATTTTTATGCCTTTGAGCTGACTAGACGGTGAGTTAAACATCAAATTGTGCTTTCAAAGGTGAGACTCGGTGTGTAATGCGTCATAATTGCTGGCAGTGTTTTGAACATTGTGTCCCCACACCTGCAGGGCTGTTGAGTCATGATGATGTTGATGCGGATGACAAACCAAGGATGCAGTACAATCCATCTGCTAGTTGGTTTTCTGATGAGTCAAAGAGGTAAGATCACTGGTGAGACACGCAACAATGAAGATGCGTCGTCGCATGTTCGGTTGACGAGTTTGTGTGTGTGATTCAAAAACCCTAAACAAGTCTTGTTGTTGAATGAGTGTTAAATTGTGAGGCTCATGAAAGGAAAAAAGTCTGCCTCTGGGTTTAACTTCGAACAGATTCATTGATAAAGAACAAATTATTTAGATACTATATTCCTCTACGGGCCAGGTGAAACACCAGCCAGGCATATCGTCCACAACCCAAATTTCCCCAGAATGTGATAAATGGCGAGCAGTGATGACACATCGTATATCACCGTGGTTTTGTGCTTACAGCGGAAGCAAAGCGACGTCTCCTGACAGCCAGATGAAGGCGCGCATGCAGCCTCTGACTGCACCGTTTGGCACTGATAATGGTTCCACCTGGGAGACCGATTTAATTTCCCCTAATAAAGAGAAGGTGAATGGACCCAAATGCGTCACCACCACCATTGATAACGTGTCGATGTCTTCCATCCTCTTTATTTTTTTACGTTTTTACCATCACCTTTCCTTTTTTTTTTTTCACCTAATTTTGCTCCATCGTCGCATTTCGCAGATTTAATTTACTGGCGTGACGTTTCAGTTGTACTGAGATCAAAACAAAGATTCATATAAAACATTTCATTCAATCTGCTTGTTTGTCTTTCATATCAAAGTAGCAGAAACCATGTGAGTCATTATGAACAACTTAAATTTTACGACATCAAAAAACGCAATACCAAACTCCATTGGAAAAACTGTCAATTTAAGATACTGTGCCTTTTTTTTTTTAAAGATAACCACTCATGTTAATACTTTGACACATCTGCTGTGTACTAAGCAGAATCTCAATTTATTCTAATGGTTGAACTGCTGAGGAACACCATGCCAAACTCCATTAGAAAAAACGTCAATTTAAGACGGTTTTGCTTTAGTACAGTATTCGCTGTGGTTTGTTGAGTCTTTGCATCTTTGGGTAAATTCGGCACATCTGCTGTCGTCTAATCAGCAAATTATTTCACAAAATCTCAATTTCTTCCAGTGGTTTTACTCTACTGCCCCACACTGTCCTCTGTGGGGAGGAAAACTGGTGTTGTTATTTGCAAAACGTATAAGAAGTAACAGTATTAAACATCATTTTTAACAGAACCTTGGAACATAATAGAAAATAAGTTGTATTGAAAAAATAAATTTGTGCTTTTTTAACATATCGCTGAAGACGAAAACTTTGGTTTGGTAGAATTATGTAAACTTAAAGTCAGTTTCATTTTGCAGGAGATCGTCGACAAGTTTGGTTCAAGCCGGTTTTTGTTCATACCACTTTCTTTCATCGTTTTCCATTGCATGACTGACTTCGTGTGAATTTTTTCCCTCCATCATTGCATTTGTTTTTGCTCGGTTATTTGCCTGCATATTTGCAAAACAAAAGTCAAAACTCCCCCACGTTTATTTGTCTTTATTTGTTTATTCGTCAAGCACACAAATGACCACGTTTCCATCCCACAGATGTCTCCTGATGGCGTTGCCAGTCAGATTGAGGGTCTCACCGTGACCAGCAAATACAAGAGAACGTGAGTGGATTCAGTCTCGTTAGAATATAACCACTTTGTTGATATTTGTCAGGTGAAATTCTAGATCGCCCACCTAACTTAATAGAACCATAAATCAAGTCTCTTCTGTCGCCTCCTCAGATGTCACGATAAGAAGGCTGCTCCAGTCAGCATGTCCAAGCTGCTGAGTCACGGCTACGTGGAGGAAAAGAAGAAGTCTCCCAATGACGACGACACCTCAAGTACGATTAGGAATTCTTCTCAGATTCATGAAGGGACACTTAATGATTATCTCTGTGTGAACGTGACAAACGCAGAGTTATTTAGACGCTATTAAATCTTTGTAACTTGGAGTACGTTCCACTTTCCAAACTGAGGTCTTGCTCATCACTAATTCACCAGTAGGTTGACACTTATTAACCCTCACAGGCTCCACTAGTGAATTAGTGATGAGCAAGAGTTGGGGCCTAAGAATAGACCCGTCTTTATGAAGTGTGGCGCTCAGTATCTTAATTGCAAAATGTCCTCCGTCCTTTCTTTGTTTCCAGGTGTGACCTCGGAACAGACGAGCACCATCGCCACGGAGGACGTGGACGACCTGGAGTAGTGCGCTCGTCTGGAGGGGAAGCAGAAGGGGGTCGTCCTCACATCGGTTCACGCCACTCCGCCCCTGTCGGATTCACTCGCATTTATTGTACATCCACTGACTGTTAGGTTTTGTACTCATGTTTATGCAAAGGTACCGTCCTTCTCTATTTGTTTGCTTTTAAGTTGTAAAAAGGAGTTCGCGCGGATTTCGTCGAGTAGATGTGCTCGCTGTGTTTTGATTTCTGTGTCCCTCGATTTGAAAGACGAGTTGTGCGCAGGGTGGGAAGCCAACTTCCCGTTTCACCAGCCGAAGCTTACGTGTTTTTGACCGGTGTCCGGTGTTAGTTTCCCTCCCTGGTTGTATGAAGATCGAGTTAGTGAACTTTTAAAGGTGTTTGTGCTAATGAATCGTGGTTCCAGTGACGTGAAATATTATTTGTTTTGATCAAGGGCTCCTGCTGCCTGGAGGGATGTTAGAGGGGTCGTGTGTGTTTTTTCAGCTGCAGATGCGATCAGTCGTCGGGACGGCGACCCTGCAGCTGTCATCACATGTCAGAGTGCGTACTGATGGTTTGTTGGGTTAAAAATTGTTTTTTAGGTTGCTGCTCTGCAAAAGGTTGCTCCGATCTTCTATTTCCTGCCACAAATCTGTTGTTTTTGAGCTCCTAGAATCAAGAAAAATGCATCAGTTTGATGTTAAATCTGCATTTTTCTGACGGTAATCAGAAGAAAAAGCCTGATATTAAATTAGCCAATTAACACGAGTGATGTTTACTGTTTTCCAGAAGGTTTCGAATTCTAACTTTTATTAAATCAGGACGCTCATCACGCCGTTTGAAGCCCGTCCAAATATGTCAGAAGCTTTTCTAATGATGGAACTAAATTGGGTCTTCTCTGCATCTTTAAATCCTTCACGGTTATGTTACTCCAACAACAGATAAAGCCGGGAAATCGAAGGAAAAACCGCCACCTTCAGCAGAGCGACGAGCTTGAAAGTCGTGTCCGGCGTAATTCCCTGTGAAGATTAAGGCAGACGAGTTTTTAAAAAAAAGTGAGTTCTGAACGTGCCAACCAAGCAGTTTTTCCCTGCTCATGCAGTGTTTTTTGACTTTGTAGACATCAGTAGGAGAAGTTAGTGTTAGTGCACTGCCTGGTCACACCAAACCCTCCATCTCATGACGTGTGTTCATCCATCAGAGTTTGTTCTCTTCAGATCAGAGAAACGGTTACTGCGGCAGCAAAACTTCAATTTGGGGGCAAAGAAAGCCTTTTTGTGGTGACGTATAACCCAAAGAGGCTTTACGTGTACGCGTGAAAATCAAACAAGATCAATGTCGTTTTGATGTCTTGAAGTCTTAAATGTTTCCTGTCGCTTGCTTCAGACAAACTCTACATTTTAAAACGGATATTAACGCGTGTGCGTCAAAGTTTGTCCCATTCTGAGTGCGCTTTTTAAAATTTTATCACTAATACCACATCTGATATTTAAAGTTATGTAATCATGACGATGTTAAATTAGGATTTAAAGTTTGCGATGTAAAGATTTCAAGGCCGATTGGTCCCAACTGGTTGTTTCACCTGAAAAATGAAGTATTTCAGGATGAAAATGTGTCTTTTTCACCCTTAAATCAAGTGCCAAATGCTCTTATTCTTTAGATCTTTGCCGAGACAGGAAACAGTTGGTCAATCTGGTCAGTTTAGAAGCTCACGTCTGTCAATTACTTCCTTCACTTCACTCAAGATTTGAAAGGAGTTTGGCTCACAAAGACAAAGGAAGCGTTCCTCTTCTTCCTCCTCGGCTGTCGGGACGTCTCGACGCAAACGTAATGGATTTCCGTGACATCTGACGGACAGCTCGTCCTCGACTCGTTTACCGGTTGTAATGTTTTTTCTGAGCCGCGACTGTGAACCTGCTGCTGACAGTGAAATCCTAATCCAGCAGGGACGTTTGTCAGGTGAAGAAAATGCTCTTAAAACGGAAGAAAAAAGGGGATCAGGATGATTTATTTGGGTATAACAGCCAGATTACAGCTGCGAGTTTGTCCCAGTAAATCCAACACATTCATCACCTGCCGCGGTAACCAGACTCCCGTTTGAAAAGAACCGACTTTTAAAAAAACTGTCATGTTCAACACAACCGTCTGTTTTTTTTGGGGGGGTTGTCAGTATTTTCAACACAACATATTTAAGTAACGATGTATAATTTATCTCTCTGTGGTATTAAAAAGGTGTCGCGTGTAGGTGCTTTACTGTGTTTTGGTGACACTGGAGTTTTTACTTTG
Source organism: Spondyliosoma cantharus (assembly GCA_900302685.1). Taxonomy (NCBI): domain Eukaryota; kingdom Metazoa; phylum Chordata; class Actinopteri; order Spariformes; family Sparidae; genus Spondyliosoma; species Spondyliosoma cantharus. The sequence continues at coordinate 30,220 of OMLP01016335.1, forward strand.
CAGTACGAAGAAATGGCGAATGTATCGTCTTTTTGGATGTGTCGCTTTGAAGAACGGGTTTATTTTTATGAACTGATAAATATTCAGGTACAGTATTTTTTAGTTTTAGCTCGTCGAGTTTCTTCCTCTTCTCCCAGTGAGTCGGTGGCATATCAGTTTACAAACCAATAGCGGGAACCTTTAGTGGCTTAACTCTGCGTAGTCCTCCCTCAAAGTCTTGTTACTCGTATGTCCTCTTTTTTTTTTTTTTTTT
>OMLP01016336.1:0-12974 GCA_900302685.1 Spondyliosoma cantharus
ATGACGGTATTAATCGGACAAAGGAGCAACCGAGAAGTTTATGCAGAAGGAGAACGCCTGTGGAATGGTCAAGCATTTTTGCATTTTGACTGCCTTTGTGCAAGTGCAAATCAAATGACAGGAAAAGAGTGCGAGAAGGGACAAAATGTAGGAATGCTTTCACATTTTCTGAAGGCTCGTCTTGAAAACTTTTGGGCAGCAGGGAAAGGCTGTGATGTTGCAGACCAGCCGATGCAAATTTTCCAAGAAGGATGAATCCTTTAGAGCGCGTTTCTGCTTCGTTGAACCTAAAAAAAAGGAAGGAACAGTAATGACCGCCATGACAATAGAGAATTTGGTTTTTCTTTCCTACACAATTGCAAACTTTCAGTAAGAAACGTAGATTCAGAATTCAAGGAAGACAAATGGTTCATTGGTGTTTTTTTATGCATGCAATACGTGGTTATTCTGGTGAAAGTCGAACCTTCAAACCTAAAATTTAAATGAAAAACGTTTTAATAGAAAATGTTCCCTGGATCAGGTCTTCAGTGCATAATCCCCTTATGCATGAGTGGTTTATCCTGCAATATTTAAATAAATAAATAGCTATGTTTCTGATACATGTGGCCACAGTTAAAACTAAAAGGTAGGTCCTTACTCATCTTCATCATGTAAAAATGTCTTCTATTTTCTGAAGCTACATTCTTCCTAAAGATATGTGAACACTTACATATTTGTGTAGAATTCAAAGGTATGAGAATTGATTAATACCTTTGATGGAGTCTTTTCTGGGCTGAGACCCACCCCCCATCCAAGTTTTGTGTAAATCCGTTCATTCGTTTTTGAGTGATCCTGCTAACAAACCAACCAACAGACAAACGACGCACACAAGTGAAAACATAACCTCCTTGGTGGAAGTACTAGTGTGTCAAACAGTGATTAAACATCACCGTCACCAATCTGCACTAGAAATTCAAGGCGTTATTTTGTTCAATGTACACATTTATATTGCATATGGGCATAATTTGCAATAAAATGTCATGTCCTCCCAGTCAAATGTTGCCTAGTGAAATGGTTATATGTTGCCTCCAAGGTGTTTCCCAGCCAACTGCCTCTAGGGTGCTACTAGCTTTTGAAATACAATTTGGTTATGGAGATATGTGTTTGATAGTGTTATATACACAATATTTTTTCTGACTGTATTTAACCTTATAAAACCTTATAAACTGTGCTCAATTTTGACTCTTTCTGAGTGTTTTCTTACTTTCTTATTTTTCTAGTTTTAAGATTAAATGTTTGCCCGTTTAAAAGTTGGGGAAATTGTTGTTGTTCGCAACGTGCCTCATCCTTTCTCATAATTTAGAGGAAATAGTTCCTTAATTACTTTTATTTTGATGCTAGTGGAGCAGAACTTCTTAATTTGAGATTTCTCATTTCCAACCCAAGACTCTTATGCACTCAGGACAAACAATGGCTCTCCAGCATAATGCTCAAGCTGTTTTGCTTCAGTGAGTTATGCAGGCGATTTGCCCATGTGTACATCTGCTTGTGTATAATTAAACACCGATCTCCCACTTAGGACTGTCTCAAGGGCCATAAAAGGTCCCATAAACATACAAACACACGAATGCTCATTCCAGCGTGTATTGACACATGCCTCACACTGTCTACCCCAAGATCACTGTCAACCTAATTTTGTAATGATACGGGCATTATCCAGTGTAATCTAGCAGTAAATTAATTACAACCCACAATCCCTCATTTGCCTCTGCCTCTCCCTCAGGAGATGACCACACTTTCACTCATCAGGCTGGATGCTGGTGACAACCAAGAAAATTGAAAGCAGCCTATATGTCAAGACTTTATCAGGCTACTGAATATTTAATGTCCTATATGGTACCTCCCCCCACCAAAGTATAGATTCAGTCGTGATGGGATAGAAACATCCACAAAGAAACAAAAAAAAAAAAAGCACCTCCAACCATGTAACCTTGGTGAGGAAAAACCTGATCAAATATTCAGTTTGCTGTTAGTTTGCATAAAATCTGCCAAAGGTGTGAATGCATTACTGTGCTGTGTCCTATTGCCAAGGTCAGCGTGCATTTCAAAGTAGCCCACAACTTTCTGAAAATTAATTCAGCCTCATAAATAACAATTAATGGCAGGCAAGTTTGACTTTGCTGTAATTAGTTCTAAACGATGCCCTTAGAAAATATAGGGACTGTTGTTTAAACATGACATTGGAAATCTTATTAAAGCTTACGGGTGGAAGGGGTTTTTAATTGATGCAAATGTAATCATTGTCAGTTTGTGTACTCATCAAAAATTTGGAGTGTGTTTGAAGGAATGAGAGGCCACATTGTCCTTCGTTAAATTGTTATTTTCTCCATCCTTTTGTGCTCAGGGAGGATGAAATAAATCTGTTACATCCCCGGATTGGTCTCAGCTCTGTCTTGATGGTTGAGACGGCTAAAGTTAGCAGCGCAAAAATGGGGGAAAAAGCATACAGTAACGATTTTCTTACCCAGCTTCAGGGTATTGTAATGGCTGTCTGCATGCACCAGGCTGACAGAAAGCCCTCCTCTGAGTCGGCCGAGTAATCCAAGATTAAAATGTATATACACCTATTATCAAGAAAGAGCGAGAGAATAGGCCAGGCACCCCGAGCGCTGAGTACACACGGTCACACAGACACACATACACACATAGGGACACAAGGTCACAGCATTGGGCTGGGCAGAATGTGCTCAACGTATGCAGGCACACACCCCAGCAGGGAGAATACACAGGAAAATTAATGCGCACACACACTCTCTCCAAGAGATAAGCTGTGGCAGCATGTTGTAAGGGGAATTTGGCCATCCATATCGTCAAAAAAAGAAGGCTCCATTAAATTTTAAGCGCCTCAAGAGGTGAGGCTTATAGACTAACATTATATTTGTAATTTGTGGTATTTATTTGCAGCTATCTCGAGGAAAGCAATCCAAAAATGTTCCTTGTGACTTTTCAAGCGTTTGACTAACTGACTCCATTGCAAAACAAAGATAACACAAGCAGTGCTTTAGCTACCTGCATGGCACTCTCACTTCAGAGAGCCGCGTGCTTTGCATACAAGAGCTGTCTGACAGTCTGGCAAAAAGGATCTCCACGAATAATTGACAAAGGGAACAGAGCCAGACGGGCTGAGGCTGACAGGAGAAAAAAAGGAAACTTGAAAAGTTTACCCTGGATATCACTTTGTTAGTCAGGGAGACAATGTAAGAGACTACACTGTGATCTTTTTGACTTCAGCTTTTCTTTTGATGTAAAGTTTTGCATGTCAAGACCAGTCAGTAGTTTCAGGTGGAAACTTTTGCGACGGGGCGTCACTGTGACGAAGTGTTAATTCTCTGAAGACTTTCTCGGAATGAGCAGCTCTGAATTTTGGTAGGTGGAGGCGAGCCTTTGTCCTCAAAAACTCCAAACAAAGCGGTGTGAAAGAATCAAATAGACAACAGCAGATCTAACAGCGGCAGATTTTTATATTTCAGGTCTCATCAGCTAATTGTAGTGAATTACAGGGATTGACCTATATGTTTTTATCAGCATTGATAGAAGGGCTGCACGATGTATGGCCGAAAAACCCACATTGAGGTCATTTTGACAGATGCTGCAACTATGATATGACACGATTATAAGTCTTTTTTTGTACAAGATTTGTAGACCGAGAACCACTGTGGCAATGCAGTACTTTCGATATTAAGGTTACAATTTAATTACATTTTAGATTTAAACATTTTTTTTTCTGCACTGACAGCTGTGCTATTGCTAGACTTAGATTTTTCTGCCCTGACAACTGTCATTTACATTTTTATGAGGTACACTTTAACACACCATGGCGCCCCCGTCGGCTCAATTATACTTTGCTGAGGGTTGAGGATCATCCATACCGCATTTTATTTCACTTGTTGGAATTGAAGGCGAATTTCGATCAATTTTCGATTCAAGATGATGCTGAATAATGCTGCTTTGTCACACATTATAGCTTGATCAAAATACTGCAGCTTGTGATTTGGATATTGTGATTTTGATTATATTTTAATGAATAGTGCAGCCTTGGTTGTTACAAATTATTGTTATTATTTAGTAATCACAGAGACCTAGGAACTGATATCAATTTGCCGGAACATTTAAATTTCAGTGTCAACATTTAGAATCACAAGTTAAAGAATAGAACTAAGTGCAATTTAGTATGAAACTTTTTTCCCCACTACCTTTATTTGATAAAATTGCTCAAGAGTTACATTACAGATTCAGATTATTCCTTTAATTTTGTTGGCAAGTACAACACCAACAACAAAAAAGCAGACAAACAAATAAACAAACCAAAAACACAGATTCCGATATTTGGAAAAATGCTGAATAGCACATCTGATAACCGCCCAGGCGGAAAATCGGTTGATCCTGTACAAGTGAGCTGACGGTGTCAAATGGTTGTACTCAGTGGCACATAGCTGTCTGGACACAGCCCTAGTGTTCTGTCGGGCCGTTACAGATTCAGACACATTTTTGCAGATGTGGTTAATTACGTACTGCTTTGGACAATTAGTAAATGAGTCTGACAGTAACCTCCATGCATTAATCACAGTAAATTACACAGAGGAAGGCACAGCACAGAGGTTCAATTAACCTTTTAGCCCTCGTCTGAATGTGGCGGATGGGGCTGGTTATTCAGCGAGGGCCTCGAACACTCTCAGGTCACCGGGGAGAAAGAGGCGCCCAGTTCTACAGACGACTTGTTGGAGTCGCGCTGTCAGTACCTCCCTCCCTCCATCCAGTCAACACTGTCCTCGCCAGGCCCGGTCCCAGTCCCCACCCTTTGGGAATCATTGAGCTGTCTAGAAATCAGGGCGACCTTTGTGTCGTGCAGTTTTTCTCGCAGCTGTGGTGGCATTTATTTCCAGAGGAGTTGTCCCAGAATCCCCCTATTTATTTTGTTTAATTTGGTTGATGGTTGAAGCTGACCTTGCGATAACCACCAACACAATCCGACAGCTCTCTGGAGAAATCAGGAGCCAGTGTCGGGGACTTAGGAGGCCAATCTGTCATATCTATAGCTTGCGGTGATTGGAAATATGAAAGCCTTTGCCTTCACTGGTTTGGCTGGTTGAGTGTGTCTCAGAGTAAAAGGTTCAAATTATTCTTTGGCTTCTGAAATGTAGCATAATTTACAGAATACACGCTCCATTCAGTAAGCCAATTTGGTCGGAGACATGGCCGTGGCGTGTCTCTCGTTTGGATCCCTGATGCCTGTGTGGCTTTGAGAGTAAATGAGTGACATTAATCCTTTACTAATATCACCTCATTGCCCTGCAGAGCAAGAGAGTAGTATCCTGATTCCAATGAAGCTCCGAGGCTTAAGTATATGTGAGCGTTTCCTGTCCAGCTGCTATCCTGCCTAGTGGCTTCTAAATCAGTTTGTTTCCGCAGTCAGTATGCTTTGTTAACATTTACCTTTAGTAACACGTATCACACGATTTTATGCTACCCTGGGTAAAACTGTACGTCTTGATATACTACTCTCTCGCTTTCTAGCACTTTGTCACGGAAGGAATTCAACTGCTAGGCGTCAGACCAGCGATGTAATCGGAGGATATCAAATTAACACTCAGTATTCCTGCACCCCCATTCGGGATTCATACATGCTGTACCTTTAGTTGTTGTTTGATTTACAACCTGCTCGAGCGAATGGAGAACTGTTGAGCCGGACAAAGAGAGAAAGAGGGAGACATACTCTCCTTTCTCTCTCTGCCATGAGAAAACAGACAAATGAAGAGCCTGAGACAGAGGAGGCACACAGACAGATAAATGAGGAGGAAATACTCTCGGCTGCTGTTGAATTCGTTCCCAGAGACAAGCTGGCACAGTGCTGCCTCTGTCCTGCCTCGTCCAGTCCAGTTTGTGCGTGGTGGGTGATGCTGATGTTTCAGGATTGATTTGTCCGCATTCAGCAGTGAGGCACCCCACACAAACAATGAAACAGGCATGCGGCCCTAACACGCTGCCCTCTTGTTTCTGACTGCCCAGTGCCCCTGTGAGAACCAGTGGTCACATGACCTGGCGAGTCATTGCGCGAAAGGAGGGGGGCTCTGGGGCTGCCCTCCCCCTCGCGGTCCCCCCCCGAAATCCCTGCTCCCCTGGGCCCACAGTTCTCTCTCACACACATGCTAAACCACTATGCACTAATGCCTTTCTGTTGTGCCAACACACACACACACACACACACTACAACAGCCATGCTCTAAACACACATACAGTCACTCATGCGTACACCTATATGTATACACACTTGTGCACAGGCCGTCCATGACTCTTAAGTGCACGCACGGCCACCCACATGCACAACAGGCACGACCGACAATAAAACACAACCTCGGGCTCGCAGATGCCTAAAAGAACACGACCCTTTGTCATCCATACTCAGACCTTTTCCTCTGGGGGAGGAGCACCATTCAAGGTCGAAACATGATTTTAGCCTTTAAACCTCTGTCCCAAAACATTAAAGGGCCTCACACAGAGACACTCACACACACACACGCACATCAAGCCTTACTTCCCCTTCTTTTATCCTCCTCATGTCTTTCTATCTACCACACTGGAAAAAGAAAAAAGAAAAAAAGAAATACGCAATAAGTCACGTTATCCAATACTGACTCCTTTTTTTTTCCTTTTTTTTTCCTTGAACAAATGAACACTACCTCTTCACGACCAGAGTTTTCATCAGATTGAAAGGAAATCATTGTTTTCAGAATGGTTTGCTTTTCTTACGTGTCATTTCCCTGAAGAAGTGAACTGTTCTGCTGGTAGCATTGTTTGACTTAATAAAATTGTTGTCAAAAATACATCAGGAACAAGAAAAAGACCTTCACTTTTGAAGTCATACAAGTTTTATTTTAGCCCTGCGGTTCAGAAAATGGTGAAAGTGCTTGATTGATTGACGTGTTTAAGCCGCACTGGCAATTTCACAGGTTCACAGTCCCCCAAAATTTGACCTTCAATACCCAGATATCATGTAGCATGATGTCATAGCATGATACTTTTACCAACCCAGCTAGTCTGTGATCACTTTGATCAAACAAGTTCTCACTCTCCACTCTCGAGGAGATTGTTTATAGTGTTTTTTTTTTTTCTTTCTTTTTTTTTTTACATACAGTACAACATTTTATTAAGGAAAGTCAATTTATCGTTGTCTCGGTTAAAGTTTGGTAAATTTTTGTGTAACAGCTTTATTTAATCCTTTTCTCTGATAGGATGAGTGTTAAAAAAAACAAAGTAAGTAGAACCAAGTGCAGCTTTTTAATGGCCATTTTTTGCAGTGCACAGCTAAAACCCCCACCAACACTCTTGTTGCCGCTCGGCTGGAATTCCTCGCGGATCACTGCCCGCGCCCTCTTTATTCCCATTCTGTGCCTCCTCCGACACCTGGCCGTTGCCCCCCCCAGTCCTCGCTGCCCTCTCCCTGCTCTCCCCTCTAGCCCCTCATTAATCGGCCCTGATATTGATGGGAGCTGAATGCTGGCAAATGACTGCCTGTGAAGCAACCTCGTACACCCGCTTCTCACCCTGCCTGCAACCACATACAGGCTTGATTAGCATGCCAAGTGTTCACCACGTCTGTGAATCAGTCCCTCTGTGCTTCAGCTGGCTCACTCTATCTATCTATCTATCTATCTATCTATCTATCTATCTATCTATCTATCTATCTATCTATCTATCTATCTATCTATCTATCTATCATTTTGTTCCTCTCCGTCTGCTCTTGTTCTTTTGGTTTTCAGGACTCTCCTGGCAGCATTACTGTTTCACTTTTGTGCCTGTCTCCAGTGTTCTTCGTTGCCACCTGTTGATGCCTTTCTATCAAGAGGCTTTGTTCGATCCCATTAAAAAGGTTTTCAGAATGAAAAGACAGGAATGCATACACAGACCCCATCTCCTCCTCTTTCTTACAAGCACACAAATGGCAGTTAAGACTGAATTCGACATCCATTAAAGTAATTGTCTCTGTTGACCCATAATATCAAACTTAACATGAAAGTTGAGTTTCAAACCGGGCTGTCGGGAGAACACGATTATACTGGCCATAGGAATTCAAGATATTATCACAATGATCTATCAGGATGTGGATGTGAACGTGTCAACCTGTGAAAGTGTTCGGAGTTCAATCCGCTTGTTAATAAGTCACATTTGTTTTCCCCACAACCCCAAAACAGATCGGTTTCAATCAAGATCAAAAGCACGAAAGAATGACAATTCAAAATTCTGCTCCGGGTTTTACTGCTTATCCCCACAAACAACAACACGAACAGCTCCACTAAGACAGGCAACTCCCAGAGAAACTCCATCCATCATTATTTCTCCTCCTGACATAGACTCCAGAGGCAAGTCCTATGTTTTGCCACAAGCTGGCTACAATGACGCAGACTTAACAAAGTGATCTGATTCTGAGGAAACCTGGCATATCTGCCCTCCACTGACCAAAGTGCACCCCGGCATACACTCACGGTGCATGTAAACCCTGCATGTCACTCATTAACAACAGATTCTGTGTATCGGGTAAATTATTCTCTATCAGACAGAGTTGTCTTGTTATTAGTCATGAACAATTAGAACCGTGCAAGTTTTCCTTTCGTATGAAGAAGTAAAAGAAGGACATATTGAGTTCATTCGCATCACTTGACATCACACGTCCGGCAATGTCACTGTTGTGCATGTGGACATCGCATTGTTGATTCTAAAAATAATATATTGTGCTGCCCTTCTAGCCACACACTATTGGTAGTAGCTTGCTAGCTAGTTGGTGTATCTTCTTTTTCGTTTTTCTGGTTTATGGCAGGTAGCATTACCGCCGCCTACAATGTCAAGGCAAGAATGGAAAGAAACAAGTCGTTTTAGATACACGCTGGATTATTTATACGATATCAAAACGTTTTTTTATAACGTGATTATCATTAATACTTCTATATAGTGACACCCCTGTATGATACTCAGTATAAATCCATACAGTCTCTATCTGTAGTTTCAAAGAACATAGAAACGCCCCTCCACATTTTTCAGCCTAAAACTTGCGTGACACTGTCTGATTTTCCAAACGTTCCCCTTTCACTATCAGTGTTATGGCTTTGCAGAAATCCCCTCTCTCAGAAGGCTTAATGTGTAATAGCCAAGGAATGAGACTGTTTTCAAGTGAAGCTGTTATTTAATAGCTTACTTGATTAAAGAGATGATCAGATAAAATGTTTTTTTCTGGTCAAAAGAGAAAACACACCCGTTCCAATGAAATTTAATAAACTGTATGTGATTTATGAAAATGATCAAGACCGTGTTGGGAGTCTTATTTGGTTTTGAACACTTCTGCGAGAACTAAACCAAGAGGAAAAATCTCAGATGCTGTTGCTGTTGCAATGCAACCCACATGTCAATGTTTAGAAATCAAACATTTCTGTGGTGTTGCAGTCTTGAATACCTGGGTAGTGAGACACTGTCTGTGATCATGTAGCTCAACAGGTTTATCTCCGTTCTGATAACCAGCTCCTTTTATGATTCCCTCCTTTCTCCTACAAGACAGTACAAGGTTGAGTAGGGGTAATGGAGTCATCCCTTACTCTTAATGACATGCTGCCCATCACACCTCAGCGCCCTGCTGACCAGTTACCATAGCAACAAGCAGTTGCTCTGGTATGTTGACAAGTCTTTTGCTTTCCTGACTTTGAGCCACGCCAGGCAAATCACTCAAACAGACAAATATTCCCCTCCCTCCTCCCTATCTGCTGCCTTTACTCTCCACTGGCTCTGTTTGGATGTCTTCCTCCTGTGCTCACCTGTCAGAAGTGGCCCTTGCAGCTGAAATATGACTTTTGTCTTTTCCCCATTGGAATGAAACCATAAAGTCACCCACAGACAGAAGTTTGCCGTCCCTTTTTTACGACTGCTCGCTCCGAAGCAATCTGTCTTTGATCTGTGTCATGAGTAAACACGGTGATAGGAGTTAAACCCAAGGTCGAACAGACGCTGAAAACACTTATGCGTTTTTTGCTGTTCAGGAGATAAGGGAAACAAAGTACTCTGTCAGGCTAAGTGGCTGTAATGGCTACAAAACAAACAGACGGAGGGCCGGCTGCTTCAGAGCAAAGAAGGACTCTGGCATTCCACAGAGAACCACAAAGCATCTCTGGACTTAACTTGAGCCAGACACCGCTTGTTTACCTTGCAGGTTGTAATGCTAACATTTATCTGAGTTTATGGGTGAAAGGCTGAGACTAGTCTGCGCCTTCCTGGTCCAGGCATAATGCAACATAAGGTGACTGGTTGTGCCTGTTAGTGCAGAGGACAGATTGCTAGAAGGGGAAATGCATATTTTAAAAGCCAAGAATCTTAAGTTTAGTCAGAGATGATCTGGCACAGTCTGACATCTGTCGTGTAACATCAAAAGGACAAACAGGGTGAACAAGGAATTCCTCAGTTCTTACTATTATTCCTCTCCTTCATTACCAACGTCTAGTACTATTTCTTTGTCCATTTAGACACAAATATGGTGAGTATTACCACTGGGTACTTTAAAGGGTGACTTATTAGCCCTAAACCGATTCATGTTTAATCAATCAGTGCCACATTTCGGTACCTGGGACCACATTCGGCTAGGCAATAGCTAGCCGAAAGTGTTGTTACACTCTTAAAATCTGGATGCAGACAATACTTTTTGCTGTCATTGCGATGCAAAAATGCAAAGCTGGCCAGGCCAACATGTTTAACCTGTGGGAACACCTGGTCAAACAATTAATTAATCTAAAAAGCTGAAGAGTGTATCATGTTTGATAGCCTGAAAGACAGATCCCCTGTCCCACGACTACAGACAACATTCATGGACAGTTGAACCCTCCAAGGACGAGGTATCTGCAACTTCATCGATATCTTCAGGTAGTTATTTAGCCAGGTGGATAATTTGGTGTCGGAGATAACTATACTAGGCTTTATTCATTCTTGGTCATCATTACCTGAGTTCCAGTTCCAGGTGCCTTTTTCAAATATGAACGGTGCCCAACCCCATACAATATGTCTCATAAAAATACATTCTCACATTCTCAGTTTTTACCAACATACCCTTGAGCAACACAGTGAAGCAAAAGTTTTTTTTAGCTGCTTGACCCGTCTTGACATGTCTACATTCCCCCCTTGGGAAATATAGATTTGTTTGTGCACTACAAACTCTCAAAGACACACAGTACAGTGCCCTCTATAAAATATTTAAGAGTCTGCTTGTAAAGGTGCATTGATTTTGTTAAACGAGGACTCAAGCTAATTATTCTGATTCAAAACTTTTCATAAAATGTATCATTGTGTTCTTATTGTGCACTCAGTAAGTCAAGTTGTTGTCACTTTTATGAAATGGCAGATGACCTCGTTCTGTCCCTGAAGACTATAAATTAAAAAAAAAACAAAAAAAACACACAACTATTTAATTTGCTCTGGCTGGCCCTGATTTGAGGTGAAGAGTACACACCTTCTTCATATAAACACAGTCTGTGAGGCAGTGCTGTCCTGTGCTACTTAAGTCTGCCCTGTCTCTCCTTTCTCTTTCCTCTTTTCTCTCCCCACTCTCGTTCGGTTTCCGTCCTTCACTCATTCACAGCTGACCACCATGAAACCATTAGCCCTCTGTTTGCGCTCCACTGGTATCCAATATCTCCCAGTTTATGTTAGTTTGACTAACAGAGGGTCCATAAGGTGCCTTAATGGTCGGCTAGCACAATTTCCATTGTGCCGTGCAGTTGGTGATTAAGAGGATGTTGATTGCCAGGGCTTTAGGGGTGCCTGTACTGTAAGCGATATTTGTGATATTCCGAGGCCTTGTCGCTGTGTGTCCGTGTGATTGGATGCAGTAATGGTCCCAGTAGTGCAGCAGGCATTTGGCTGAGGTACTGCCTTCCACTGCCTCCCATTCTCTGTATAGACCTCCAGGGGGTCACGACCCCAAGAGGGAGAGGAGCTAGCTCACAGGCCAGGAATCTACCAATGTGCCTTACCTCCTGTGTGATTCTTCCCCCTAGTTCTTCTGTGAAACGTGCGGCCCCTGTGAGGAGATGGACAGTGGTGGTGGTAGTTAACAGTCATGGGCGTTAGGGGGTACACGCGCCTTCTCCTCAGCTCAGGGATTATAGGGGACGAGAGCCGAGCATGGCGGTGGGACAATGATGAAACTGTACAGAGTTGGGGCAATGGATGATGCTAATGGTTGACAGTCATTGACCTGTGAGCCCTGTACCATTTTAATGTTGTGATTTAAAAGCCCCCCGCCAGAGAGCACATTCGCTGACATAGTGCTGTGAAGATGGGTCTGGCTCCGCGAGACTGCTAGCCGGCTAACTTTGTTTAAAGCCTCTGAGGCCGAACACATTTAAGTTACGGACATGTGGTGCGGAGATGAAGACTGTGTATATTGTGCCATTTTCTCTGTTGGGTGAGATCAGTCGAGGTGTTGCGAGCCAAGAAGGGAAGAGGGAAGGATGGAAGAGTAAAGAGGAGAGAGAGGACAGTGAAAGCAGGTGGGGGGGGAGAAGAGAAGGAGAGATAAATTAGGAAAAGAGGAGTCCAGACACGGTGTCTACCGTTCTCAGCTAAGTGAGAATAAATCATTACTCCACTTTTACCATTCCTCCATGACTGCAGGCATTGTAAAACACACATAAAGATACCCATTAATACACGTTATTACACCCTTACATCTAGCCTCCCTCTTTCAGATGATAATACCATCTCATCCGTAGCGGCAATATTTTATTGCAAGTTGTTCAACTGCATACAGCTTCTCCCCTTTTTCACACCTACCTCCCAGCTTTTTAATGTGCATACATAATTTAAGGCCTCTTGTCTTTAGTATTATTCTGTCTTGAACATCATGTGAAGGAGAAGTGAGAAAATATGTTGGCTAAGTACGTCAGGCCATTGATTAACTAGCAAGA
>OMLP01016336.1:12994-23914 GCA_900302685.1 Spondyliosoma cantharus
CACACAAGCCTCATGTGGTCTCTGTGTGTGTGTGTGTGTGTGTGTGTGTGTGTGTGTGAGTGTGCGTGTGTGTGTGTGTGTGTGTGTGTGTGTGTGTGTGTGTGTGTGTGTGTGTGTGTGTGTTTGTGTGTGTTTGTGTGTGTGTTGGGGGGAGGAGGGCTGGGGTGGGGGGCTGCGATATCTGCTCAGACAGAAACAAGTCTGATCTGATGACTTTCTTGGCAGACAGGCGGCATCGACTGGCAAGAGATCAACTCTCCCAGTTTGACCCTGTGATGCGCTCACACATCAATAACACTGTTCGAATTCCTCTGCATGACACATGGGCAGGAAATGTTGTACCTGGGAACAGAGCAGAAAACTAGTGAATGCGAGAGAGGAAAAAAAAATGGAGGTATGGTTGAATGACTAATAAGAATTATTCAGGGATGTCAGTTCCTTAACACAGAGGCCATTTGATCTGTTTGTTGATTCAAAGGTGTCTTACTGTGGAGGTGTTTCCAATCAAATGCACTGCTAGTTTAATTGAATTGAATATATTCCGAGCCAAGGGCACTTTCCTTTGTTCAATGCGCCAATGATGACAGTAGTGATGAAAGCATGCGATAGATGAATACAGTTGTTTTCAGTTCACGCTGCAGATGCACACATGGAAGTGTTCAATGTAACACTATAGTAATCACATAAAGATGACATGATTGCAAACGCTGATATGTTTGAGAATGTTTAGAGTACAAGCAAAAGAGAAGATGATAATCTAGCATATTTTCCCACATTTCCATGCATCTTCTAAACTCTATTCAAAATAATTGATGAATTAATGACATGGACAGACTAAATATATACTCAATGTAAAACTTTAACATACAACATTTGATGTAGAGCCACAACATATAATTATTATTGTTGTTATATTTACATGAATTAATGTGAAAAGGTGACTTTAGGGCCATTTAGACAATCCTGCAGAAATTTTCAATGAGGTCACTGCATTATTTGGATTTATTCCTCCATAGCCTCTTTCAAATACATTGGCTTAAAGACTCTAAAGGGTATAGGCTAGCCCACTAGCTTCAGCAAAGTAGTACTTGCTGGTCGCTGGTCTTATAATGATAGTTTATTCTAAATGAGAGGTAATGTGGAATGCGAATGAGAGGGCATTTCAATATTTCACAAAAAATCTCTGGCAAACTTATTGCGGACCAGTGATGAAGCTACGCTACGTTACTTGCGTGTCCAAGGTTGCTGACCCCTGCTGTTGAAAATCAGTTTAGCTCCAGGCGATGCTACATATATACAGTCACACAGTTAACAGTAAATGCACTCCATTATAGTCTGCCAATCCACAGATGTGTGTATGAATAGGAATGTGTCATAGCATGAGTGGGGTTTATGGGGAAAGATCACCAAGCAGTTCGTGCTAGTACATGAGCAATTAAAAGGTAGACATGAGACACCTCATGTATTACTGGAACTAATTAAAAGTTGTGCTATGTTTCCTGACATCATCACTGCAGCTGCTGTAAATTCTAAGACAATTATTTGGGAACAAAATGTCTTCACGAGTACGGTGAGTGTTCCTTGTTCGCATCCTTGATTGCTCGTAATCATAACTTAGCCTGAGACAAACAGTTTTGCAGGAAGAAAAAAACAGCTACTCATTTATTTAGATTTTGTAAAACATTTACAGCTCCAGATGAGTCACATTTATCATTAAACACAAGGAAGTCTAGAGATCTTTTTGCTCTTTCCCCTAGCACTTGACCCAGAAACCAAATCTGAGAAAAAAAAAAAGGAAAAGAAAGCATGGTGTGTGAGGTGTTTTTGAGACGGTTTCGTTTGGTATTTGATGGCATGCAAAACTAATTTGCCAAGCAAAAGCTGCTGTCGTCAGTTGTCGTCTGCTGCAGCGGGGTGTTGGTAAATCTTTGAACAGTTTTAATGTGTCTCAAATGAAGCAGCTGAAGGAGCTTAAATACAACTAAATGTGCAAATCGGGTTCAGATAGTGAAACTGAAATTCAAGCTTTAAATGGATTGAAAACAGCAACACCATTTAGTTTCTTTTCAGGCGAATGTTGTTCCATTTGAGTCCAACTTGTGGAGTATATTGGTTCACTGATTTGTCAGGAAATAGCGGGCTTCATGTCTCGCTGTTACTAGTCGTATTCCAACAAAAATCCTCTACGCTCACAATTCAACATTTACCTAAACAATCTCTGGTGTATTTGGGGTATTGTGGTTGAGAATATCTCCAGTTATAATATTTCTGATTTTTCTTGGAAAACAGCAAAACCACATGAGCAAATATGCTTGATAGGATTAAATTTTTTTCATAGTTTGAGGCCTCTGACACAAAATACATGTATATGTGAACATCTAGTATCCAGAACGGTAAGCTGCACACGGCCTTGTCCTATACATTGACAGTTATAGGCCTTGTTGCCAGTGAACAGGTAGAAAATTCACTGTCTGCAGTAAACACTGCTGGACATGTTGGCCATTGATGTTATTTAATGTCCGTCCAAAGCCAGGAATCTGCAGTGCCTGCAGGTCAACAGTTCGGCCTTATCACCAAACTTCAGTTGACAAGAACCCAGGGCCTCTGCACAGGAATTTACAGCAGGTTTTAAAGGATCTTGCAGAGGATGAAAGGCTCTTTAAAAGGATGTAGAATAGGTCATAAACTAGATTTGTTTGTCAGACTTTAATGACTTGACTTGGCACATATTATGTAGGAGGATGAAGTTGACTAGATATCAGATAGAGGATGAATCCTTTTATCAGCCAAACAAGGACAGGCCGTCACAATAAAAACAGGGACCCATCTTTCACGTACACACACACACACGCACACGCACACGCAGGCACACACACACACACACACACACACACACACACACACACACACACACACCAAAGTCGAACTCCTAGGGGACAGAAAAAACAACAGAATGGTACCCAGCAGTCTTCACATTATTCATCTTTAAAGTGCCTTTTCTTGCATTACATCTGCTTCACATTTTTTAGTTAGTGTCACCCACCTCCTGAAGTAAACCACGATTTGCCAGAACTGCCAATCAAAACTGTTGGCATGGAGATAGTTGCTCCCTTGACTACCACAGGCATCATCTCATGTAGGACAAATTAGGAGGGGAAATGGGTCCCTTCGCTCCCACAGTTCCAGTTGAATTTAAGCTGGGGGGAACATCTTGTCTTTTGGGCTTATACAAGCGTATCACAGCTCTTACGGCGCCTGTAGCTGTGTGATTACCTGCACAGCCTAATCAAAGACCAGGGAGGGTGAGAGAAAGACACCAAGAAAACGAGAAAGACGAGTAAGAGAGAGAGAGAAATTCCTCATATGAAGCTGCGGACCACACATCCGTGAAATAAACGGGTTCCTTGGCGAGCGTGCGTGAGCTGTGTACATTTTTTAATCATCCACTTTTAACTAATGGCTTGTAGGCAAGGCGTGGGAGGCTTGCGATGATCATTTCCATCAAGTCAATTAGTAGTGGTATTTGAAAAGCTGTCACTTTGATGAAAAGTGATTTGCACATCCCTGTCTAACTTTGCTGCAGGTATTTCCACTCGTAGATGAACACCACAGTGCTCATGCAGCACTTAAAGTGATTGCATGGATAGATGAATGTCACTTGTGCGGGGCTCTTTTTTGAATCATGCGCATGTTCTCTTCGGCTGCTGCTTATAAAAATGTGGGACCCACTTT
Source organism: Spondyliosoma cantharus (assembly GCA_900302685.1). NCBI lineage: Eukaryota > Metazoa > Chordata > Actinopteri > Spariformes > Sparidae > Spondyliosoma > Spondyliosoma cantharus. Next base: position 16,727 of record OMLP01016336.1, read on the forward strand.
TACAGAATTTTCCACTGCAGAATTTTAAATGTACTGATCTGTTAAACAGGTCTCGGTGGGTTGTCAGGGATTTGGAAAATATGGAAAGCGTACTTATAAATCCTCCAGTCTGTGTTATTGGCCAGGTTTCATTTACACAGCTTATGATTGGCCAGGTGACGGTTCCCTGTCGCAAATTTATTGCTTACATTGATGTCTCTCCACCGTGAAATATGGTGTCACTCAGAACTAACTACATTTTAATGGTGAAACTACACTAATGATACACCTACAGGTGCCGTTGATGGCAAAAACACATCTCGACGTATGGAAAGAAAAGCTATACTTTCAGATGATTGGCACGACAATGGGGTGTTGTAATCGTAGGTGAGATAAGACAGCGACAGTTCTGAGGAATAACTTACGGCGTTCCATGAAGTAATGGATTGACGGAAACAAATTGTTCCTGCCTTCAAATCACAAAAAGGTGATCTCTAGATTCTCAGGATTTATGTGTGACAGCTGAGACACGCTCTAAAGGAGATGCTCGAAATTCAAAAAGACTATCTGCTGTTATGATTACAAAAATGTCTGGTTCACTATACTGTTACACAACGTACCCAAACCTTTTCAAACATAATAGTAAAAGAAAACATATGGTGAAAGATGCAGCAACTAATACCGTATTTGTTTGGCTACTCATATACATCCAGTGTTTTCACCGTAAAGATTCTACTGTTTCTACCTGTATTTGGCGCTTGGCGAATGTGAATGTTGGACCCTGTAGCAGCTGTTGGAGATGGCCTCGTCCATCATCCCAGCTCTGATTTGGTTATTTAATATTTTAGACAGCAAATAAGAAACCATACCCTTCAATCATCAGAAAAATGGGGATAGGTTTTCCCCCCCAAAAAATGAAGTCATTATCTTATTACCGCAATGCTCACAAAACATTTTCGGAGCTTCACAGCAAAACAGCATTCTCCTAAACAACTGCTGCAGATAGGTACTTGTTTTAAAAGTAAGAACAACAAATGAAAAACCCCAGCAACATGAAAATGGCTCGATACAGTACATTTGGCTTAATCCAAATCTTTGTGCGGTTGAATTTGTGCACCTTCTTCAGATAAGGTGAGCACTAATGCTGTTAGCTTAGCAGCTGCGGTGAAGATTTTGGCTTAAAAAATAGTGTAAATAAATTATTTTCAAGTCAATTTGGGATCCTGAAGCCCTGAGATGTTATTTACATGATTTTTAAGCCAAACTCTGCAAAGCTAAAAGCGTGGCCCCTGTCTGAAGGGGATGCACAAGTTCAGCTGCGCATCGAGGGTGTAAATGTCTCTTCAAATTAACGTGGGATTTCAGAGTTTCTAGAGAGTTGGATTAAACCAGACAAGCTGTTTAGAGCCATTTGACTTCTCTCTGAGTTGTTTTGGAGAATGCTGGAGTGCACTTTTGCTGTGAAGCTCAGAAATGCTTCGTGGACTGCAAAAAACTTAACCCAAACCTTTCATCTGCATGGGGGTCGATAGATGATGACTGAATTTCCATTTTTGTGTGAACTTATTTTTTAAACTTATTATATAAAGGCATTTATAGCTGATTGGAGGACAGTTTTTCAGTCATACATCAAGTTGTAGTTTTTGCTTGTCTTACATTTGTTTTAGAGTATTGCCCCTTGGCCTCGATGACAAGTTAAGTTGCACCGACTGATAACACAGCTCGCCTGTGTCGGGATTACTGTCGTACATCCTGCCTGAGGCCCCTGGGAACGCCATGCTGTATCATTCTGTCAACAGTTAGTGCTTTGAGAGAGTACTCTCCTTTCTGTGTGTTAGTGTTTGTGTGTGTGGTACCATATTTCACACTGCGCCGTCCTGTGCCAAAATCAACGAGCCAGCTTCCTCTCCCATCGTCTTCCCTTGCCTTGGAAAACACGCCAGTCTGCAGCCTTGATGAGGTGGGGCTGAACTTTGAGCCCTGCCTCATCGCTCCTAGAAACACCTACATCATCATACCAACTCCGAACCTGCCTTTGCAGGACTCAACAATAACCTCCACAGCACGTAAATCTCCCTGACAGAGTGATGTCTCACCAATGACACACTAGGTAGCACCTTGGATACCCAGGGCTGCATGCCAGCCTTCTTTTGACTCTTGAAGAAAAAAAAAAGCCAAGCTCCTGGTGTTTGGGTCGGTGCCACATGGTCCACAAAGCCCCTGTTTCATTGTAAAAGTGGGATTAAGAATTCATTTAACACACAGGGACACGCTGTTATGTGACAGTGCTGGGAGCTCTACTGTACCTTAATGGGCCCAGCTTGTGCTGACAGATAAGTTGAGCTAAGTTTCTCTGGACCGGGGGCTCCATCCTTTTCTTCCCTCTGAGTGAAACAGACTGTTATTCTTTCCAACAGGCCATACAGTAGTCCTGTCCATCATTAAAACTATGAATCACATCTCTGCACTTGCGCTGGCTCCCTCAGGGGCATATCATTGCCTTGCCCCTTAAGCTGGGCAGATTTCCGTGCCGGGTCCACTATATAGAGTTCTGTTTTTAGCATAATGAACAGCTTGCTCATGTTACTCCGCAACTGTACTGCAAACCACAATCTTCCCACATTTGCCATCAAATACTATGGTTTCAGGTGTTTGGTGAAATGCAAGTAAATGCGCACGCCGCCTTTACCAGCAGTTAAAGTGAACTTTACCCAACGTCGCTTTTATGGGGAGAATGTTTAGCTGCTTTTTAGCCCTGTTAGCTGACATTATCTCAGCAGTGGAAAGCACCATATGTGGTTTATGTCGATATAAAATTGAATGTTGAGGGATTTGTTCCATAGAGAGCAGGGGCTACAGTTCTGCTGGTGAGAAAGATAAAAAAGAAGCCATGCCTCTAAGCTGCTTCATGCTGTTTTGGAGGTCAATTGCCTCTTCAAAATACCCTCATTAAAATGTCGGCCCTAAATATAGGCTATTTTGTTAGAAAATCGGTATATTCTCTTTGATTCTGGTTTGAACCACCGTGTAAAAGTCATTTATATGCAGGGTTTTTACTCAATAGTGATGCAATAAGTTGCAAAGCAATTTGTCAAATTGGATTCTTCATTAAAAAAAAAAAAAAAGAGCCAAAGAGAAACATCTCAAGTCATCCATTTAACAGTGTGGTTACTTTCAAGAATGCTGCAGCATGTATGTGCTTCTGATAAAAACACAACAAATAAATGTTTGGAAAGCTGCATGTGGTGTGTTCCCTGCCTGCGGAAAAGGTGTAGTTGACGGATTAGTCATGGCATTAGAGACGGTTTCCATCTATCACTCAGCCTGCAAAAATCTGTCTATTTGCACTGACTAATTGGCCATCCATCTGTCAAAACCTGATCTCCATGCCCTTTGGACATAAAGCATGTATGGTCGGTTACCATCGTAAACCAACTGCAAACGTTGAGAAACCGTCTGGCAGGAAAAAGGAAAAATATAACCAAGAGCGAGCAGTGACTTGTGCAGAGAAACTAAAAGAATGAATACGTTTTAAATCCACCAGCATGTGAATATGAAGATGCTCTCAATATCCTGTGTTGCTTTCATTTATTAATTCAGGAACACAATAGCTTGTAGATAACTTCCAGTCTGAAGTCTTTGTGTAAAATGCTTATTTTCTTCCTCGCTGTGGTTGTTTGAGCTGAAATGTCTTTTCTGTGAACAGCTCTTCTCTGTATCCCTCATTGAAAATGCTGTTGCTTTCTTTAGAAAGCTGAGATGCAGCATTGACCCCTCTCAGAGAAGAAGAGTGTTGTTGTAGTACCGCCCCTCCTCCTCTCCCCCAGCCTGTCACTTTACAGAGCCTCTCACTGGAGAGCTCTCTCTCAGATCAGCACTAAACTCCTCTCCTTAGTCTCAGGAAGTGTTGGAGGAAGCACTCTCAGCCTAGTAGGCTTTTCTTACTCCTAGGTCTCATTGCATATTCATGGCCCCTCCACAGTCGAGGGTATCAAGTTTAAAAAAAGACAGAAAGACACCCAAGCTTGAATTATTAACTGCTATATTGTTAATATTCTCTGTAATCATAGAAAATATATTAAAGGTTTGGCATTAATGTTTAATATTTAAAAACACATCTTCGACAGTGAAGTGTTGCTGCTGCCTTGCTCCACCAGCGCGGAGGCCAGTTTCCCATGTGCTCAACCAGTTAAAACATTTTTAGTCCTAACTCTCCATTGCCACACAAATAATGCAGAGACAAACAGCGCTCTGAGTGGGAAATGGAGAGTCTGCAATTTGTTAAGAGCGCTGGATGCGTCCTCTTGAACAGCCAGTTCTGGTGTTGAGATCTGTTTTCCTCCAAACAGAGCTACACAGCACCACACACGACTTATTTAATAAGTCATGGATAAAAAGTAAGAGTCATCCTTTTTAATGGACTGCTACAAAAAGTTCTTGGAAGGAGCAAACTAGTTGCACAGAGACACCAATTCCCATAGCTGCAGTTGAAAAGTTGTCTTTTCGTTTGAGCCAGCTGATAAAATACTCGGAAAATAAATAGAAAGTTAATGACATGGAGAGAAAAAGCTAATGTGTTGCTGATAAAGCATTTCTAAGCGAGCAAATGTGGTATGATTTTACTAGTTTTATTTTTAGTGGCGCTTTTCACCATACTCCTTTTTTGCATGTCCTCCAGACACAAACACAATTCACAGCCCAATACATCGGCTCAAAATGCTGCTTAGCTTTCACCGCGCAGGGTCTTCCTTCAGGCAGAAAACAGTAGGCTACAAAGATTGATTACATCTGGTGTTCTGTATCAACTTAGGACGTATTGTCTATTGTACACAGGACAGTATGTAGTGCCGAAGTGGCCGCCCAACAAACACAGCAGATGGTGTCGGTCCTGCTGGTCCCATGAGTGGCAAAATTCAAGTGCTCACATTATAAACAAGTGCCCACAAGACAAAACAAAAGTAAGTGATCCCTGCAGTCAGATTCAGACGAGAACCTCTGCGCCATGTCCTCCTTCTGATTAATAGCCAGCGTGTCCTGCTGAGCAGCCATGCTCCGCCACGGCTGGGGGTTCAGACTGATAACGAACGAGGAAGTGGCTGACAGTGGTGAGCTATGTGCTGCTCTGCTCCGCGGGAGGTAATGAATCGGTGTGGCTGCCAGGACTGAAGTGTGGACAGCAGGAGGAAGAAAAGTGATCAGTCTTTCAGGCCGAGGCGCTTCTTGTCCAGCGTGCGAGCCGCTGATAGCAGCAGAGAGAGAGACAGAGCATGAAAGAGAGGGGAAGGGAGGGTTAGCAGGCATGTCCGTGAGATGGAGGGGTGAAACAGAAGAAGCACTGAAGGGGGGGATATTGAGAGAACAAAGAGAAAGCAGATAGAAACAGAGGGAATGCGTGGCTACAAATAAGTAGAAGGATGGGTTTGGGTGTCACCCGGCCGGTGTTAGCATTCCTGGGGAAATTCGTTCGCCGTTCCCCCCACAACACTCCTTAAACCACCACAGAGGGGGTTCATTATTCTCACTTTGCTCCTCCACTAATTATCGTTATCATTATGGGGCATAATTACCATTTCACTGCCTAACACCCATGTAGGCTGCTCGGCTCTGAGTCACACACAAGGTTATCAATAGCTGCTCAATTGCAGTCTCATCTGCCTAATTATACGATTTGGGCTTTGTGATAACTGAATAGGATGTGAAATCTGGTATTATGCCTTGTGAGTGCTGGTGAGACGCAGAAAGTCAGCAGAAGGCACTGAAATAAACCGATGCGTGTGGAGCCTGTTAATTAAAAGCTGTGGCTTTTGCTGGAATATGAATCAGAGGAAATCCAGGGTTATGAAACAACTGGAAGTCTCTAAAATATCCTGCATGCTGGTACAGATCTGCATACACAGCGAGGGTTATACAAAATCCTGTGAGATACTTACTTCAGATCCTTTGATTTCCATCTCTCATTACCTGTAACTTTTATCGGATTTCAGGGGCTCGGTTTCTTTTCTCTTCACTTGGATCTACTTTTAATTAACCCACACCATTAGCGCCCATTCAGTCATACCACAATGTAAACGAAAGGAGCACCACGCAACTGTTCACCGGTCGTGCATCACATTCGCTGGCTGTGACTCATGCTAAGCTTAGTAGCCGCGTTTGTCGAGGGGGTCTCTGAATCCCTCCGCGGCATTTTGGTATTGCAGCTGACGCCTCCAACCTGATGAAGGCTCTCTCCATCTGCTGCAGCTCAACACCAGAGTCCTACAACACCGACACAGCCTGTCTAATCAGCAGGAGAAATTCATTAGGCTTGCCCTCTGTTACCTTCAGAGAGAAGCGGAGCCGAGATGAAGTCATGAATGGAAAACAGGGCATGAGGTTGTGGGGGACAGAGGGCGAGAAGGCGAGTGAAAGAAGGTGACAGTGTGAAGGGTTCAGTGAGCATATGACAGACATTTGGGTCAGACTGGTGGAATGTGTGCCACGGAGGACCTCATGACAGACAGGAGGCACATTTTCTCTGACCCCAATTACCAGAGGTGTTTCTTTCCACCAGCTAATCCATGGCATATAGGGTGGCCCCTCGGCTGTACCGTGGAGATTTGCTTTTCCAGCCCCGTCAAGTCAAACGGATGATGACTTAGTTCTGCTGGCCGGGATGTGACTGACCTCTTACGAAACCAATAGCAGTCAAACTAGCAATCAATCTGTATCTCAACTGGATTTAATCAATGCAGCCCGTTCTCACTCTGTCACATACTGCAGCCTGGTCAGTGGCTCGATGAAATTTGACGGTGTAGTTACCCCTCCGGCGTAACTTCGTGAAGAACTCCTCTAGTGCAGTAGAAGAAAAGGCAAAAAGTCAGTGTTGGGGAATTGTGGAGGTAGTTTTTGAATTCCTTTAGTATTATTGATTACTTTGTCAGTGTAAAAGTCCAAAAATAGTGAAAATCATCACATCGAAACTTTTTCTGAGCTAAAGGTGACATCTTAAAATTGCTAATTTCATCTGACCAACAGTATAGAATTTAAAACATTTGGTTTAAAGTTATATTAAACAACAAAAAAGCCAGGGATTCTGTCACTGGAACCAGCATTTTTTCTTAATAAATAAATCAAAAGATTGATGAATCAAAATTAGTGCACAAAATATGTTAACTTGAATTTGCAGATACCAAACAAATGAAAGATGACAAGAAGACTCTTCTAAAACCA